>JAZKJV010000355.1:0-187756 GCA_037367405.1 Ottelia alismoides | reverse complement strand
TAATTTCCCTAGGAATAGTTTGAGCTTTGCATCAAACAAACCAAACCTTCTATCCTGCCTCGAAGGTCTTGCGGCGGATGTGCTTGTTATGCCACTTTTTGACCTTTCCTTTATACATTAGGTTGTTGTCGTATGCATACTCACGGAATTCAATGAGCTGATTCAGATCCAACTTTCTGTTCTGGCCTCCTTTCTTGGAATCCAAATTGTAGATGTTGATTGCCCATAATGATTTGTGAATAAGTTCCACGGGCAGATGGCATGGCTTGCCTATACTAGGCGGTAGGGAGACATTCCTAACAGTGACTTGTATGCGATCCGATAGGCCCATAGTACCTGAGTCTAACAGTTGTGACCCCTTCTTCCTGTCGGGACGTACGAGTTTCTGCAATATTGTCTTTATCTCCCTATTTGAACATTCTGTCAGGTGGCTCTCTGTTGACGGAAGTGTCAATTCTTGTGACGACTATGCAGAATTCTTGTGTCATTTCTTTACCTCTCTGTTGATGAAGTGGTTGCCCCCATCAGATATCAAAATTTTGGGGATCCTAAACCTTGCAATAATTGATCCTTGAGGAACCGACAGACGGTATGACTATCGGCAGCTCGGGCTTGGATGGCCTCCACCTAACGACTTAATAATAAACAACGAGCATATTATACTCAAAACCTTGACTATTATGGAACGGGCCCATGAAATCAATGCCCCAGGCGTCAAATACATCAAAAATTTGAATATACTTCAGAGGCATTATGTGTCTCATTTTGATGGTACTTCCTAGCCTCTGACAGTCAGTGCAATGCTTGACAAAATCATCCACGTCTTTGGATAGAGTCGGCTACCAAAGGCCGCATTGTAGGACTTTCGATGCCGTTTCTTCTTCCAGAGTGGTGTCTTCCTGACTCTGTGGAGTGGCAATGCTCGAGGATACTTTGGACTTCCTCCTAAGGAATGCATCTTCTCCAGATGTAGCCAGCCCCTTCTCGAAAGAGATATGGATCCTCCACTGGTAGAAGTGGATGTCTAACAAGAACTTGTCTCTTTTCAGCTTAGTCCAATCTTGTGGAGTTCTCTTGGATATAAGATAGTTCACAATATCGGTGAACCAGGGGAGCGAGGTTACTGACAATATGGATCATCTGGAAAGTCTATGTGGTCGGCAGTAGGCTATGCTCAGGAGTGTCTGGCTCTGGCAATCTTGACAAGTTATTGGACACCATATTTTTAACTCCAGATTTATCACAAATTTCCAGATCAAATTCCTAGAGTAGAATGATCCATCTGATTAATCGTGGTTTGACATCCTTCTTGGCGATACCTGACAGCCGAGTGGTCCGTATACATAATGACTTTGGATCCAAGCAAATGGGATCTGAATTTTTCCAGGGAGAATACTACTGCTAGCAACTTTTTGTCAGTGACAGTATAGTTTCTTTGTGCTTCATCTAGAGTTCTACTGGCGTAGTGAATAGAAAATGGAATATGATCTCTCCTCTGTCCTAAAATTGCATCAATGGCATAATCAGAAGCATCTGTCATGATCTCAAATGATAGAGACCAATCTGACGGTTGAAGGATAGGGGCATGAGTGGTTATTTCTTTCAACTATGTAAAGGCCTAGAGGACTCTATCATCGATAATAAAATCAGCCTCCTTGCCTTAAATCTCAGTCAGGGGTCGGGAGATTTTGTTGAAATCCTTGATGAATCGTCGGTAGAAGACGACGTACCCTAAGAATGACCTGACCTGTTTCAAATGGGTAGGTGGCTCTAATTTCAAAATTACTTCCACTTTCGTGGGGTCGACTCCATTCCACATTGTGAGATGACATGGCCTAGCACAGTGCCTTCAGTCTTCATAAAATGGCTCTTTTCCCACGAGAGCACAAGGTTCACTTCACAGCATCTTTTCAAAATTCGGTCAAGATAAGATAAGCATTGATCAAAGATGTCTCCATAGACTGAGAAATCGTCCATGAAGACCTCGAGAAAACTTCCAACCATAACTGCAAATACTGCCAACATGCATCGTTGGAATGTCGATGGAGCGTTGCATAATCCGAATGGCATTCTGCGAAAGGCATACGCCCTAAATGGACAAGTGAAGGTTGTTTTCTCCTTTAGGAGACATGGCGACTTGATTGTAACCAGAGTATCCATCCAAGAAATAGAAATACTCCTTCATAGCCAGCCTTTTGACTATCTGGTCGATTTGAAAATGATCTCTCTTGGTTGATGAATTTAGACGTCTGTAATTTCCACAGATGCACTATGACGTTGGAACTCTGGTTGCGATCTCCTCTTCTTTTTCATTCTTGATCATGGTGATCCCTGACTTCTTGGGCACAACATGCAGGGGACTCACCCATTTTGAGTCAGAGATGGGATAGATGAATCCCGCATCGCACCATTTTGATTCATCACTACCTCCCACAGATTTGGATTTAATCTGCGTTGAAACTTGCGAGATGGTTTGTTGTCTTCTTCCATGTATATGTGGTGCGATCATAGGGAATGATTTATCCCATGAAGATCAGAAATTTTTCAGCCTATGGCCTTGCGATTTCTTTCTAGAACCTCAAGCAGACGAGATTCTTGTTCCTCGATTAGCTGTGAATTGATAATTACATGGAACATGTTTAGCGCACCCGTAAGGAAGGTGTACTTTATGTTCGCAGGAAGTGTCTTGAGATTAGGTGGCGATTGATTCAACTCAGTGGTGAGTTTTGCTACTGTACAGGGCGATGGTGTTGGATCTTTCATTTGTAGTGTGTCCACCATGGGTGTTGTAGGTTCTGAGTGAAGTGCCGCACAGAATTCTTCGATGATTGAATCTTGCTCACAAAAATCTACGATGATGTCCTCTTGCTCCGCTAAGGACTGGTGGACATGAATGTATTCGTCAGGCAAGTTAGCAAGAATTTCATCTTCAAGGACATCTGGAAACTCGACTGTGTTGTCCAAGACTACCTCTGCGGAGAGGAATGCCTGGGTCTCGATATCATCCATGAACAGATTTGTATCACGGATTTCAGCTAAAAAATCATAGTCTTCTATTCGCTGTTATGCTGGCTCACTCTCATCTGATGCAGATACTGAAAGTTTGGGCACTTGGATCGTCTCTATCGGCACCTTATGACTATTTGAACAGAATGTTATCTGACCGGTGCCATAGTTTACCACTGCCTCGGTTATTCGAAGGAAAAGCCATCCAAGGATAATTGGGTATGCAGAAGATGAGCTGAAGTGTTCCATGTCTAGGACTATGAAGTCTACATGGAACTGCATTCTCTAAATAGTGACGACGACATCTTCCCGAAATTCCTCAGGGCCGCTTAATGGATGTGTCTGCGAACTGCGGAATCATTCTTGTGGATTTGAGTGGTCCCAACCCAAATTCCTTGAGTAGTGATGTAGGAATTAAGTTGATTGTAGACCCACTGTCAAGTAGAGTTCGGTCGAACTCTTGGTTAAACATCTGACATCTGACTAAAGGAGCTCCCATGTCCTTCTTCTTTGTTGGGAGATTGCTGATTGCATTCATTGTAGCTGTGGTGAGAATGTGCTTTACATTTCTTTCACGAGCTTTTCGCGGCTATCTCTTTGAGGTACATGCCTCTTTAATACCTTTCTTGATTTTTGTCATGTACTTGATGGCTTTGAGAAGATGCATTCAAAGAACAAGATTCTGAATTATTTCCATAACATCAGGATCAGATAAGGTAGTTTTCAAAATTTCAAATTTTTTAGATTTTCTTATTACATATGGAAATGGAATATCTACAGAATCAAAAGCAGTAGTGGAAATAGTGTTCTTAGTTACAACAAAATGTGTTCCCACATCAGAATGTACATGTGGATGACTAAAATTAGCAGGGTCATCCAAGAAATGTGGGTATCCAAAATCTTCAAGTGAAGCTCCATCGGTAGGCTTTGGATAAACTGCGGGTGTGGTCTCTTCCAAGGCGGGATGGTGCTCTGGTTGTTGTTGTTGATGCTTTCTTCTTGGTATTTTTGTTTTGGTGATTTTTTTGAATTTTTGGTGGTGATTCTCCTTGTTCTTCTTCCTCACTTGGTTTGGCTATTGGTCCGACTAATGCAGAAGAAGTCGATAACTCCCCCGTGGTTGCTTTATTATTTCCCTTGCAAGTGGCTGATTGCTGCAAGGTCCTACCACTCCTGAGAGGGACAGCATTAGAAAAATAATTATGCACATTTGACTCTGTAAGACTAGTGGGACATTCACAGACTACATGTTATTTCTTCTTAAAATTATCGGGGTTTGCCTTTACTTGTGCGGGTATGGAGGTCTTAGTGGCGATGAAATCATCCAACTTCTGTCTGAGATCTACAAGGCCCTTGACAAGCTGGGCCAAGTAGCCCAAGGCTGGGTTCACAGGAGGTGCAACCTCAGATACCTTGATGTGTTGTCTATGTTGGTATTGTTGATGGTACTTAGACTGTTGATTGGGATACTAAGAAAGGTATTGAGGAGGAAGGGTGATTATGATGATACTGCTGAGGAGGGTGTTGCTGATAGGGCACAACCGCATACAGCTAATTCTATTGGTACTGCGGTTGTTGGTACTGATTCTGTCTCCAATTGACATGGAATTGTGGAGACTGCTGGCCATGTTGGTGTTGTTGTTGGTTGTTCTGGACAAACCTCCCTCCTTGTTGTTGAGGGAACTGGCGGGAGTTAGCAACCAGACCCTGCTGAGGTCGTCCTGGATAGGTGGGTTGCGCATCATTTGACCATACATCGTTCACCTCCTGAATAAGAGGTGGTGGATGGGAGCATTATTCTGGGATCTACTGGAGCTCTGGCTGGTAGACGACCAGATACTATTGTGACTGCTGAGGAGGTGTTGGCTCTGGAGCTTGCACATAATAGACGTGCTGGACCGCTGGCTAGGGCTCACTCAGTCGAGGAGGTTGTGTCTATGCATGTTCCTTCATCTCAGCTGCAGTAGAGGCCGATGCAGTCACAGAGTTGCAGGAGCTGATTGTACTCACCAGTAACTATAGTTGCTTGGTGATTTGATCTAGTTTGTCCAAGTTCTTCATCCTTTGTTCGATCACAACAAGTTTTTCCAGGTCCTGTGATCACTTCTCAATGATGTCTACTTTGGACAGATGGCTCCCAATAATGCTCAGATTGGAGCTCTCATCCCAGTCTGACTCATGGGATGCTGCCATGTACACAGGCTTTTGAACAAATTGTTGATGCCACTGATAAGCGCGGGACGATGATAAAGCAGTCTTGCCTTTGGCCATTTCTTTGAATATCTGCCAGACGACGTCCTCGTCTATGTTGAAGTGGGAACCGCCACATGCTGCATCCACAAGCTTCTGACTTTCTATAGTAAGTCCCCCAAAGAAATGTTGGACCGGGTTGGTCCTAGGAATCTCATGATGGGAACACTTTTCTTATAGCTCAGTGAACCTCTCTCATGCCTCATGAATTGATTCATGTGCAGCTTGGGTGAAGTTTTCTATGTGGGATCACATCTGATTGAGTCGCCTAAGAGGATATTACTTGTGCAAGAAGGTATATTTAAGTTCTTCCTAGGTGGTGACGACCTTCCCCAAGTGGTTGTTCCAATGAAGGGCCTTATCCTGAAGGCTGAAGGGAAATGTTGTCATCTTCACTACTCTAAGAGGTACGCTAGGGTAGTGAGTTGTGCCACAAATGCGCCCAAACTGGTGCAGATGAATATATGGTTTCTTCATTTGCATTTCCACAGAAGATGGGAAAGAGTGCCAACAGCTGAGGCTTCAATTAGAAATGGGCATGGATTGCTGGAATCTAGATCCATTCAATAACTTGCCTTGCCCCAGGATTGTATGTTTCTTTTAGAGTCGGCTTGGGTCGCTCTGCTCTAGGCTCATCTGGATCTCCTCTGCCTCCACCATCAGGATCTTCTTCAAATCCTCCTCAGTTTTCTCTCCTTCCCTTCAAGTCATTGAGCATGTCCTGGAAGGTGACTTGTGCTAAGGCCTGATATGTAAGCTGCTACTTGATTGTTGAATAGAAGCAAGGATTTGAGCGTTCACAACATTTTGATCTGGTTGCGGACTCTGATCTGGCTGAGGTGGTGGTTGTGGTCCTTCCCCTTTCCTCCAGGAGCCATCTCTTTTCTGACCTTGAGTCTGATTTTATCATGATTTCTGACTCCAGATTGGGATTTTGATTTGCAAATGAAGTAATGCTTTGGTCAGTCTATGTGGAGGCACCATAAGTAGCAAATCGATCTGTGTTAAGGTCAACACAGAATTTCATTAAGGATGACTGTGTGTATGGAGTTAAATCAATTGCCATCCAAAATGGGCAGGTTTCGAGACGAGAGTGATCATGAATTATTGAAGAAGACGGGGAGTCTGGAGATTGGTTCACGTAGTCTGAACCAGATTCTCAAGAATCGCCCCGAATTATTGGAGGTGACGAGCGCATGGAATCGATGCTGGTGTCGGTGTGGTCCCAACTGGGCCATCCATGTTTCGACATCTTGATGTCAAGAGGAGATCGAGTTTAGAAGAATGATACATGGGTCAAACAAGAAATAAAGGGAGTGTAAAACAATAGAAGGCTCCAAATGAGAGGGGGATAAAATAGGGAATTAAATAAAGTGAGAAAAGGCACACACTGTGGAGGACTGATCTTTGGACCTTAATCTAATTCAAACAAACACAAAACAAGGATGGGTTCACATACTCAACACCTATGAAGCCGTGAAAGCTCGGTTATTTTTATCTTTTTAATTCTATTGTTCTTTTCAGGCAATCTTATCACGAGTCCTTAAGTACGCTAACCCTATAGGAGTGTGTGTATTGCCAGGCCAATGCCCCGTGCTTGTTCCACGTCCTTTGTAACCTGAGATCTGCGCGCTTAAATGTCATTGATCTCGTGCCTAGGAGGCTACTCAGCCAAAGAAATAGAAAGGAAGCCAATAGGTGAAACCATTACTTCGGACATCGCTCGCAACAGAATCACCCATGAACATGCAAGAACCTACTCGGACGCTAACCGATGAGACAGACACAACCGTGAGGATGTGGCCTATGCTCAGTACTTCATACCAAGTCGGTTGCTCCACACAAGGTGGGAACACCATGCTCGACTAGGCCCTACTCGGTCACGTACGATAGAAGCACCAATACTTAGCCAACCCAGGTGATAACCAACGCACCACAGATCGGGATTTGGGCTCTTATCCTTAGTGGGTCGCGTCTCACTCTGTCTGAAGTGTACCTGAAAATAGTGTGAGCTTTATGAACCCCAAACAATGAATGGTTCATTATGAATTTTAATTAAGGTCAAGTTTATTTAGCAGTCTCTTTTTTAATTTTTGGATTTTCAAAATTTTTAAGTATTTTTCAGATCAAGCTGCCTAGCCAAGCCGCCTAACGATTTTTTGTATTTTTCCTTTATGTCCTAAGTGATATAAACATAGGGGAGAGAGAACGGAAAAGCCGTGCAAGTTGTCACTAAGATGGAAATCTCACCTTAGTGACTAATAATGCATGAGAAGATAGAGTTACTCACAGTGCTTCTCGGCTCTCTCCATGCGGGATGCAAGGCAGAATTGAAATATTTACACTTTATGGCGAGATGCAAAAGCCAGAAAACATCCTAATTAGTAGATGCTATTATCGGGAAGAACCAAATGCCAACTACTCAGAAATGAGATCCAAAAGTCCGATCTCTGAAGTGCATCAGTGTCCACCATAGAGGATCCTGCAAGCGTTGTATAACACTTCTCTCGGCGCTCGATCTCAAAACCAAATAACCGACAATTAATTTTAGACTAAATCCAAGCGTGTATCACTATAGGTGCGTGCAATGTTGTTATGGCTTTCGACCTAGCTACCGAGTCAAACAACCTACTATCTAAGGACTCACTCACAGAGAAAACAAATAAAAACAAAGGCGGAAAGCTCAAATCACGGAAACAAAAAAACAAAGGCGATAAAACAAGAAAAATATGGTACGATGCCCCCAGGTGAACAGACACTCGGGGCACTGGACCTCGTGTAGTGTAGAGAGTAGTGTTCAAATTACTTACAAATTATTTGCAAAAATCAAATCTCTCTCCCTCACAAAAATAAAAAATGTTATGCTCAATGCTGCTCTTCTCCCCCTTCCCTGCTCTTCTTTCCTGCTCTCTCTTGGTCTACTCAAAAGGAGAAAGCCGATCTTCACTTGCTTCGTGTGCACCCACCTCCTAAGAGGTAGTCCCCGTCAAATGGTCCCTTGCAAGAAAGATCAACGAGAAAATTGAATTAGAACATTCAAATAATTATCAAAGAATAAGTGGTAAAAGTGTAAATAAAAAGGACAGATATACACACACACACACACAATGTTCTACAATCCGTTGCTCCCTGGTAACGACGCCATTTGAAAATACCGAAATCTTGCGAGGGTCTGAAGTAGTCTATCGTGTCGCTGAAGCGACCGCTCACAAGATCCCTGTTTTTTTAACAATCAACCTATAATTCAAAGATGAAGTAATAAAGACAAAGAGGATCAAAGTTTATTATAAACCCAACTATAAAATGCGTATAGTGATAAGTGGATCAGGGTATCCAACACAGGGAACACGCGACGTAGCAAGATTTATTATTTATAAATAAATAATATAAGTATATAAGTATATAACTAGGCATAATATTTACCAAATAATGTGGGTTTTTAATAATAGAATTTTTATTTTTTATTTTATTTTATATTTTTTTTATTTTTATTTTTAATTTTCTGATGTTTTATTTTATTTTTAGATTTATATATATATATATTTAAATATATAATAAGGCTATATATAGAGTATATGTACAATATAGACTAATAGAGATATAGATACTAATAAAAATAGTCAAAATAAAGAAATAAAAATCTTTTTGGATTTTAGGATATTTTACTATTTTTTACGATTTTTTTGGAATTTTTGTTAATTTTTATAAATTTTTAAAATAAAAAATACCCTAAATCAGGGTTAAATTAAATACTTGAAATTAAAAGGGAGATGAAAAATAGAAAACAGAACAAAAAATTCTCCAAATTAATTTATACATATATATAATAATAATAATATAAAGAAAATTCAGAAATAGAAAATTAGATTTTTGGGATTTTTGGGAATTTTATAAATTTTTATAAGTGTTTTAGGGGGTTCTTCAATTTTTTGAGTTTTCTTTTATAATTTTTAGCGATTTTTTGATTGAAGGTTGATAATACCTAAAAAATATGATATTTTTTGGGAATTGTTTGAGGTGATTTTACATTTTTTTGGCTTTTTTAAGGAAAATAGGGGCTGACAGTGCACTATTCGATTTTTAGAAAATAGGAATGTTGCATAAAATGTAAAAAATAAAATAATATCATGATCAAGCATGCATCCAGGTTCCTACTATTTTTTGGTGATTTTTAGGCACGACAACTATTTTTAATAAATAGATATCACATAGAATTACTTGGCCTAGCAAGGGTATAATTGCAAATAAAATAACATGCGAGGGCTAGAATGCAATTTTACATAAAAGTTAACACTAATATCCAAGTTATATATATTAAAAGACAATTACATAAACACATGAGGGCTTCAGTGCAAATTTTACAATATAAATGTGCGCATGCACGTGACTCTAGCGGGGACCAAATTGCAATATACGAAACTCCAAGGGATTGCATGCAATTTATCCAAAAGTTTATAAACTTCATAAAATATTTACAAGACCTTTTAATAAATACAAAAAAAGGTGGAGTGGAGCTATGAAATTTTACCACTTAAGCACCCGGATCCAAGCGTTAAGGAGTCGCCACGTGTCCAATCGAGCGGCTCTGATCACGTACCCCTTCACGAGAAATCAACGGTCCAGATTAGATATGGATCGTTGTTCTTGATCGAATGGCGATGAGGGGCCCTGGAAAAACCAGCAAGAACAAGATGCTAGCGACTTTCGATTCATCGATCCTCTCTCCTCTGACGGCATTTGTCTTCTCCGATGGGCCCAACAGGTAGTTGGGCCTCCTCCGTGTGCAGCAGCAGGGTCAGATGAAGGTGAGCAAGCACAGAATGCTTTGGAGAGGGTGGACCACCTGAAGCGGCTCCAGATGGGTGTTAAGGCTCCATATGCGCCTCCAGAACTGCAAAAGGGCACCAAAAGAATCCCGGGCACAAGGGCTATCTCCTCGACCCAGGGTTTACACAAAATGATAGGTGAACAGAATGGAGGGGGAGCTCCGGCGAGGTAGCGGCGGAGGGAGCTCGATCCTCAGATCCACAATGGATATGAGTTGGATGAAGAAGGTATCGATGGAGAACGTGGAGGGGATGGAAATGGAGTGGAAATCGAGGTGGATCAACGGTCGGATGATGGTGAATCAGACCTGGAGCTCGAGCTCCAGGTAATTGGACATTTTCAATTTAAGCACTAACTACTCAATTAAACTGCATACTAAAGATGCTAAACTGAATCAAAATAGAGGACAACCTAAGAATGCAAGAAGATGGGACTCAACCGGCCTGAGACGTCTAGGAGCAGGACCTGCCGGCGGTGGTCCGGCGGTGGTTGGATGCACCTCCTCCGATGGCTCTCCTCATTGGAAATCACGACCTTCTCCATGCTGTCACCATGGGGAAGATAATCGGGGTAATCTGAGAAGCTAAATTCGGAAGAAAAGGGATCAAAAAGTCAAAAGAGGTGAAGGGGGTTTATTTATAAGCGATTTATTGGCGAGTTTCGAGGGGATCTTGCATGATCTAGCTAGGGTTGGTGGAGATTCTAGGATGGGCGTGGATGAGGGACGAAGTGGGCGCACGATGGTGGTAGTCTCGAGGGTCATGAGTGCTGGAGGAAGTGTGGAAAAATCGACGAAGAGGCAGGCTCGTGACAAAATTATAAAAATATAAAATTACAAAAATAATGAATAATAAATAAAATGATTATTTTAATAGGGTATACTATACAATAGGGGTCCAAAATCTAACTTTCACTCCTTAACTCCGAAAAATGTGAAGCCACCTTCATTAAATAGCTTATTAAATATACAATTAAAGTGATTTTGATATATTTTGAGTCTTTATTTGAGAGATATGGGTCTGTGAAGTTTGGCTTTTGGAATTTTATTTTGTGTATAACATGCAAACTTTATGTTATTTTTATGTGAAATAAATTTTGTATTTTTCTATATATTATTATATACAACTTTCATGTTCAAAGTTTTATCATTTGAAGTGTAAATAATAAAGAATAAAATAAGTCCCAAAAGGTAATTATTGGCCTATTTTAGTAGAGTGAGTGCTCTGCATTTTATGTACACTTAACCGCCCTATCTCCCCCCTACTTTATTCCTTGTCGACTAAGTCATCATGATGACTAAGTCTCGGGGGCTAGGGTCACTTCAATGTCCTTGACACTTCGCTCTTTTTCTTTTCTTTCCTTCATTCTTTTATTTTGGCGATAAATACAATAAATGAACAATATTTTATATAGTATTTTGTACAATTTAATGAGTGTTTATTTGACAAATTAATTATATATACATGTATTCAGCTAGGGTTTAAAGGCCAACATGAAAGAATAAAGGTGATGAAATGGAGATTCATCATAAGCTTTCTTCATTTTTTTACTCGTTTTCTCCTTTTTAATTAAGTGTACACGATCACCCTCGTCCCCAATTAAACCCATGCACACCTTCGTCGGACCTCCACCATCTTCGTGGTAGGTCCAAATCACCGCCTCCTCTTCTCAAGGACCTCCACCACCCCTGGAATACACCTCTGGCGAAGCCAGAGATGAACCCACTTGGGCTCCATGTTCTACGCCTCCGCTGCTCTCTGATCACCTCTACATCACTTGCACGCACACCTCGACTATCCCCATCCATTTTGTAGGTACATTCTTCATATGTCAGACTTTGGGCGGAGCTCCATTCTAGAGCTCCGCCTCCGACGAGCAGCCATCGCCAACCACTTCCAGAAGGTTAGGCGCCTCCTTCGATTCCAGGGCTTCATCGATAGCCTCTCAGTATTCTTCTTGAGGCATCAACAACCGTAGAGGAGCGTGGTGGAGCTCCATCTACCTCACTGGAGCCCCGTTTGCATCGTTGCCAAGCGGAGGAGGAGGATCGACCTCGAGTTACAGGGGCCATTGGATGGCACCCTCCTGGTGCCTATCTAATGGTTGAACGCAAGCCTTTTCACCACTCCGGAGCGTGGAGGCTCGGTGGGACCAAGCCTAGCCCAAAAGTATCCTCAGGTTACCACGTGGCTTGAGATACCTACACCGGACCAAGCCTCCACCCGAGCCTCTACCCGCGTGCCCAGCACGTGTCGGCCTAGGAATTTTGCAAAGAAGCCTGCCAACTTCTCCACAATTACAAATGGGTCCAGACGTGTGTCTCTCACGTGCGTGCTTGGGAATTTTACAAGGAAGCCCCACTGGATTTTCTTATTTACATGAATGCCCTTCCCAGGAACTTGTTTGTTATGTTTTGTCATTATTTCATGCATGCTTTCTTTTCAGTTATGGCCCTGGACCATTTTCTTTATATCTTGAGCATACGAACTCCAATTTAAGTGATTTCAGTTTCATTTTATTGCTTATTCCATCCTCTACATAATGGTATTTGCTAATTAAACATTTAAAGAAGCATGTTAAATTTAATTTATCACATATACTCTTGTCACTTATTTTTACGTCATTTTATGTGGGTGAAATCATTCTTACTATAGCAATTAATCATGGAATTGATTCTAATTACATTGCTCACTTTAGAGACAATTAGGACATATTTGTGCATTATTGTATGTTTGCAAGCATATTGTCTCTCATTTTTAACTTGCATGAAATCTATAAAAAAAGTGCATTATGTCCATGCACCACACATCTGCATCAATCTATGTATTGTTTGTCTATGATAGTTGAATTAAGCATTTAATTGAAATATTAATAACCAATTAGTCATGGAGAAGCTCGTGTCCCTGTGTTCAACCTTGGTAGACTTGCCAAGTTAAAATATTCCACACATTCAAAAGTGTGGTTCTGCATGGATCATTTTTGCCTCTTTGCTACGATAATTCCTTATTATTATTAGATGTGAAAACATGATTCAGTAGAAAGTTAGAACCAAGGGAAAAGAAAAGGGTGTTTACATGATATGATGCATGAGTGAAGGGGTACAGAATATGGTCCCCTTCCGTGCATAGAATTATTATTAGCAGGAATGATACATTTGATGAGAATTCATGCTTCACTCAAGTAGTGAGATTGTTAATGTAGTGACATGTGATGATGTGCTCAAACAAGTGGAGTTTGAATTGACACAAAGTAGTGATCACATAGTTGATCATACCACTCCTGATCATATTGTTGTTGAAAATCATGAAGCTAAGAAACCAGAGGAGAGGTAACCAAGTCTTGCTATCGATCGGTCCCGCGGATATACATCCATCGCAAACATGTGGATTTGAAGACATGGTTGCATTTTTCACTACATGTTGCAGAGGAGGAAGAGTCTCCAGAGCCCTCCACTTACAGAGAGGCTATAACAGGGGCATAATCTGGGTAGTGGATTATTGCTCTGGGTAAGTAGATGGAGTCTCTTCACAAGAATCAAACGTGGGAGTTTGTCAAGTTGCCAAAGGGGAGGAAGATCACTGAATGCAAATGGATCTTCAAGAAAAAGACAATAATCTCAGGCAGCGGAGGCATCGGATACAAAGCACACCTAGTTACAAAGGGTTACAACCAGAAGGAAGGTGTGGATTATAATGAAATATTATCTTTTGTTATAAGACATGCATCGAGACTTTTAGCTTGAGAAGTTAGATGTGACGATAGTTTTCTTACATGGTGAACTCGAAGAAGACATTCCTATGAGCCAGCCAAAGAGATTCACATTTTAGGCAAGGAAGACCATGTGTGCAGATTGAAGAAGTCCTTATATGGGCTTAAACAGTCTCCCAAGCATTCCTACAAGAAGTTTGTCAGTTTCATGATTGATCATGGGTTCAACAGGATCTCACACGATTGTTGGTTTACCATAACAAAGTGGAGGACGGGCCCTTCATCTATCAGTTGTATATCGATGACATGCTGATTACTGCCAAGAAGAAGAGTACTATAGATGATCTGAAGAAGCTTCTTAGTTTAGAGTTTGATATGAAGGACCTTGGTACAACAAAGAAGACTTCAGGGATGGAGATCATTAGAGATCTTGTAGAAGAGAAACTTTTCTTATCTCAAAAGAACTATATTGAGAAAGTTCTAATGAGATTTGGAATGTCTGTAGCCAAGCCTCTAGGTACTCCATCCGCTGTGAATATTTATCCTTTAGATTCTTTTGCACCTCAGTCAAATGCAGAGAAGGAACACATGTCATGTGTTCCCTATGCCAGTACAATTGGGAGTCTTATATATGCCATGGTATGCACAAGACCTGATATCTCTCATGATGTGAGCATTGTTAGCATATTCATGGAAAATCTAGAGAAGGAGCATTGGTAGGCAGTCAAGCGGATTTTATGCTAATTGAGAGGAACATCAGACATTGGCCTCATCTACATAAGTTATTCAGAGTGTTTAGTTGTTGGATATTCAGATTCAGACTATGTTGCAAATGTCGATGGGAGGAGATCAATGGCAGGCTATGTCTTCACTTTGGGGAATTCGATCATCAGTTGCAAGGCTACCTCATAGCCAACAGCTACTTTTTCTACCATAGAGGCAGAGCACATGGCTTTGACAGGGGCTGCAAAGGAAGGCATCTGGTTGAAGGGCTTAGTTAGAGATCTCGATCTACAACAGGATGAAGCTATAGTATATTGTGATGGTCTCAGTGTGATATGTGTAGCCAAGGATCAGGTGCACCATGAGAGGACCAAGCACATCGATATCAGATATCACTTCATTTGTTTTGAGAAGGGGATCAAGGTGAAGAAGGATGACACAGACAAATAATCCAGCTGATATATTCACGAAGGCAGTTCCTGGGCGTAAGTTCAAACACTGTTTGGACTTGCTCAATGTCTATAATTGGTAGTAATTCCAAGGAGGAGCTGGCAGCGGCACGGTGAAGCTTGGCAAAGCTTCTCAAAGGATTCAATTCAAGGTGGAGACTGTCGATATGTCTTGAATCCTATATATATATATATATATATATATATATATATATATATATATATATATATATATATATCCCCATGTTGAAGAACCTCATATGCACTCCTTCCTGTCATACCAAACCCCAACAAGACGGGGGTCTTGCTGCCCGATCAGCGAGCCTGGAGGGGAGCAGGTACACTCCCTCCCGTGATGGTGTGGGAGCAACACCTTCCACAAAAATTTTTTTGAGTGGTTTTATTTGTATTCAGTTATGTGGATCCGTTTATTTCAGGAATCTGTCTGTAAGGGAGTAGTATATAAAACTCTCCTAGGGTTAGGACTCTTTGTATCATTTATTCCTTCTTTCTCCACATAGTGAAAACCAATCGCCATCGCCCAAGGACATAGCCCAGTTAAAGGTGAACCTTATAAATATGTGTCTTCTGTGCTTGCTTGATTGATCTCGCATGTGCATGCTTTTGCGATTCGCAATAGCTCTGAAACACCGCCTAGCCACTTGACTTGACCATTTTATATGATTTCATATTTCCCAAAACTAAACTTTCTTTCCTTCTTTGTTGTCACTGGTTTATTTGGTTGCATGAAGCTAGTCCACTACCCCTAATACAATTTTCTTTCAATTTTGCTTTTCCTTTCACTTGACTTCTTGCAGCGATGGAATCCCATCAAGCGACAAATATGATGGATTCTTATATGGGTTCTGGGGCACTTGTTCGCAGAGCAAACCTTAGGCTGCGATGTCCTCACCCGTTCGTTTCATTTTGGGTATTGGAAGTGTGGCTGATGATACCTGAAAGGTCTCTCCGATAAACAGGAGTTTGAGTTTTTTTTAATGTTCATTCTTTTTTCAGTGCTGTTAAAACAGAGAGATTAAAAACTCTCTCGGATTATGCTTTGGCTCTCTCATTTTGTATCGTTTGAAGGGCATCCATCTCCTTTTTTTTTTGTTTGTTACAAACCGTTGGGCGAATTATGACTCATTATTTTAGATGAATGAAATTCTCATCTTTCTAAAAAAAAAGGTTCGAACAGTTGGAATTTAATACCGGTTAATTAATTATTCTGGCTATCAGAAAACAAATATGAACGGTTCGCTCGATACTATTTTTCACTCCGAAATTTGAATCCTTCACCGTTGGCTCGGGATTAAGAGGGATCGGTTTACATTTAAAGTAGGAAGCTCTAACTACAACGGATAAAAAAGCGAAGCTAATTTTATCAAAACTCTCAAATTTAATATCATCTATTCGTCATTGTGCTTTGGACAGCAGATCTTCTCCCATGTTATGATATGACATTTCCTAAAGTCGCCTAAGGATCTTGATAGGAATCTTTAAGTAGAGAAGAAGCACCAAAAATCTTCTGCAAATCTTATCGGCAGACCTAAGGATGCAGGATAAGCAGCCTCAGAGAAGAGTTTAGCAAAAGATTCGGGTCGGAAGGGATACCATTTTCGTACTGATCATCAGTAATTGACACTACTATACACACAAATGTGGACTCAATGCCTGCTTGAGAATCAAGTCCTCTTTAGGACTCGTTGTTTCAGTGCAAAACACATAATCCTGCTCAAATGATCCGCAGAGAGCATCATGCGGTTAAGGCTCAAAAACATATAACTCCGCCATAATCTCAGTGCTCTCGTTTGCACAAACTCTTTCTTTTCTTGAATCCACTCGACTTCACGATCTCTTCAAAATTATATGCAGCCATCAAATGAATCGTTTTTCAAGTTTGGCAATTTCATCGGTCAAGTACACGATTAATCCTGCAAGTTCAGGAGGAATATGAGCATACAATAAAAGATCATATTTGTCTTGGCATTCAGATAAGCTCTTCGTTTCAAATCAAGCTACTTGCAGAAAGGGACCGTCAAAGTTCAAATCTAAGTTTATAAATAAGGCGTACAATTCTTTTTTGTAACGTATAAGCTGCGTACTGGTACCAAAGACACGAGTATACAACAAAAGTAACAGTATGCACACGTTGCAAGAAAGGCTTGTGCCTTTCAACGCCATAAACATCCTTCATGCCATCACACCAAAAAGTTGTATTGGAGACGTTTTATTACAAAAAAAACTATAAATTGCTTGAAAAAAATCTAGAGAATGTTAATATTCTCCATCAGTTTCTATTCCTATCAGAAAGGGGCAAAAACAAAAGTCACACTATAATATATATATGATCAAGCAATTACCTGAGTAGCTGTTGAAAAAATAATCTACACTTCCCTTCAGGATGCGGTTTCCAGAAACGCTACCCAAAATCCAAGCAATTGCACCGTGTGCTTCTCATGTAACAACTAATTAGAACAGCAGGTTTTCTTTCCAAATCCTCCCGATGTTTCGGAAACGTTGATGGTCGTCCCTTGTATCGGTAGACCCACCGAGGCAGCCTCCTGGGCAGCAAGCGCTTTCCTGCTAATTATGTGGTATATCTCAGTCAGGATCGTCTGGAAGGCCTTGTCAACATTTGAAGCATCAAGAGCTGAAGTCTCCAAAAAAGAGAGACCCTCCTTCTCCGCCAAGGATTGTGCATCATCGTCGGGTACAGCTCGCAAATGACTCAGGTCGGACTTGTTGCCAGCCATCATTATGACAATGTTGGAATCTGCATGGTCCCTGAGCTCACGAAGCCACCTTTGAACATTGTCGAAGGTCTGCCTCTTTGTTATGTCATACACCAAAAGTGCACCCACTGCACCCCTATAGTAAGCGCTAGTTATGGCTCGGTATCTCTCTTGACCGGCAGTGTCCCATATCTGTGCTTTAACTGTCTTTCCGTCAATCTGTAATAGTCCAAAATATAGTTTAACGAGAAAACTAATCATCAAGTAAACTAGTATGAGGGATAAGGCAAGAGTTAAACATATGCAGTCAATGATTCATAATGATGCTGACAACATGACTTGACTTCAGCAAAATTAGTAGTTCTGGGCTTTAACATGCGTTTAAGCAAAAATAGTAATGAAAAGATGAATAGGTGCTTCTCAATTTTTTGAAGGCAAAATTTTCCCACGAGGCATAGCTTTTCATCTCAAAGCATCTCCTGCCCGATAATGTCTTCCTGATTTACTCAGTTGTTATAATGTCAATTGGAACAACCTAAAAAGTTTAAAATTTTACCTGAAACAGCTTTAAAAGCAGTTATCATTTGGAAAGTAACGATGTAGACATCAATTCATTATCATTTGGGAGAACAAACTACAACATAGTTGTTATCTCCTATTGCGAGGTGTTGTTTGTGTTGTTTCAAGTTTCTTACAACAACAAAGTCTTTCCCACATTAAGTAGGGTCAGCTACATGGATTTTTTGCCTCCATTTAGATCTATTTTGGGTCAATTTCAGACAGATCCCAAAAATCCCTTCGTATAGTCGCATTCCAACACTTTTTGGGCCTTCCTTGCCCTCTCTTAGCCGGTTCAACATCCCAAAACTCACATCTCCTAACTAGAGTGTTGTGAAAAATAGGTGATCTAATATTCAAGGGAACCCTAGGCTCTCTTATATAGGGAGAGACCGCAAGGGTAAAATACATAGTAGTCCAAAGAACAATAAAAAATTACGAACAGGTACATAGCATATAATAATATCTATCCCTACACTCCCCCTCAAGGTGGAGCATAGATGTCTATCATGCTCAGCTTGGAAGAACATCTCTGAAAAGGTCCTCTGAGCAACGGCTTGGTGAGTACGTCAGCAGTCTGATCCCCTGAACTCACGTGAGCTGTAGATATCAATCCTCTCTGGATCAAGTCCCTAGTGTAGTGGCAGTCAACTTCAATATGCTTTGTTCTTTCATGAAATGCTGGATTGTTGGCAATAAACAAGGCTGCCTGATTGTCACACTGAAGCTGCATGGGTAGAGGTACGGCTACATGTAGATCCTCTAGTACAGATCGAACCCACATCATCTCCGTGCTCGCTTGCGCCATGGCCCTATATTCGGATTCAGCACTGGACCTCGTCACAACAGTTTGTTTCTTGCTTTTCTAAGAAACCAGAGAGCTCCCAACAAAAACTGCAAATCCTGAGGTCGATTTTCGATCCTTAGGGCATCCTGCATAATCGGCATCTGCACATGCTGAGATAGATAAATCTGTGCCCTTTCGGAACAGCAACTCTAAACCTGGAGAAGACTTCAGATACCTCAGTATCATGTAAATGGCATCCATATGAACTTGTCTTGGCTGCTCCATAAATTAGCTCACACTGCTTACTGCAAAGGCAATATCTGGTCGAGTTATGGTAATATAAAGGAGCTTACCCACTATTTCTCTATATCTCCTCTTGTCCACTTCAGCAGTGTCATCATCATACAGCTTCATGCTTGGATCCATGGGAATACTTGATGATTTGCATCCAGCCATGCCTGTTTCAGTCAAAAAATCTGTAATGTACTTCCTTTGGGTCATCACTAGACCCTGTGCATTCCTGGAAAATTCCAACCCTAGAAAGTATCTTCGGGTTCCAAGATCCTTCGTGACGAACTGACGGCCTAGGAATGTCTTCGCCCTCTCCATGCCCTGAACATCATCTCCTGTAATCAGAATATCATCAACATAGACCATGATAACAACCGTACTTGCCGATGACTTCTGAGTAAACAACGAGTGGTCTGCATTCGACCTCTTGAATCCATGTCGTTCAATCAGATTGGAAAGCTTCTGGAACCATGCTCTTGGGCTCTGTTTGAGGCCATAAATTTCCTTGTGAAGTCTACACACAATATGCTTCTCCCCTCAGCAGTGAACTTGGTGGTTGCTGCATGTAGACTTCCTCCTGCAGATCTCCATACAAGAAGGCATTCTTGACATCCAGTTGAGATATACTCCAATCACGTACCACAGCAACTGATAAGAGAATGCGAAGGGTAGAATGACGAGACACCGGAGAAAACATATCCATATAGTCCACGCCATAGGTTTGTGTAAAACCTCGCACGACCAGTCGTGCTTTGTACCGATCTAGACTGCCATCAGCGTGGTATTTAACTGTGAATACCCACTTACAGCTCACAATAGATGCATCAGGAGGAGCAATAACCAGGGACCATGTGCCACGAGACTGTAAGGCACGCATCTCGTCTTCCATAGCCATTCTCTAGCAATCAATCTTCATAGCTTCCCGATAGGTCCGTGGTATGTCCACGGAAGACAAAGCTGCAGCAAATCTCTGAAAGTCGTATGTGAGACGATGAAAAGACACCTGTGACACAAAGGGATAAGATGCACACGTCCGCTTCTGCTTCCGGATAGCAATATGAATATCAAGATCATCTTCTGTTGTACTGGATGGTGTAGTCTCCTCCTTCAACGAAGAATCCTGCACGTGTACCATATCTGACCCGTCAGTAGTAATGCCATCTGAACATACCTGAGGCGTGATGGATGTCTAAGGTGTAGCCTGAGCAGGACCTGACCGACGCGTATAGAATTTTGGTAAAGGTGGAATAGGAGGTTGTGGAAGTGGTAGAGGTGGAGATGGTGGTGGTGAAGGTGACGTAGAAACCGGAATAGGAGTGGACTCAGGTGAACTCCAACTGGGAGGCGGAGGGACATAGACATCATTGTTGGTAGTAGATGGTACCAGACTGTCACCTGCAGGGGAAAAATACATAACAGACTCAAAGAATGTGACATCAGCACTAACAAAATATTTCTTGTTTATAGGGTCATAACAACGATAGCCCTTCTGAGTCCGAGAGTAACCGACAAAGATACACTTGACAGCTCTAGGAGAGAGTTTGTCAAGTCCAGGAGTCAGGAGATGAACAAAAGTAACGGTACCAAAGACACGAGGAGTAAGTGAGAATAATTCTTTGTCAGGAAAAATGATAGAAAGAGGAATTTTCTCATCAAGGACAGAAGACGGCATACAATTGACCAGGTAGCAAGCGGTAAGAACAGCATCCCTCCAGAAAGAGATAGGAGCACAACTCTGAATCAGTAAGGTTCGAGTAATGTCAAGAAGGTGGCGATGCTTTCTTTCTGCCACACCATTCTGCTGAGATGTGTATGCACAAGTGGTTTGGTGAATAATGCCCTTTGACGAAAGAAACTGAGAGAGGGACCGTGTGCAGAATTCTAGAGCATTATCTGTACGAATATATTTGACAGTAGAAGAAAACACATTTTGCACTTCATTAATCAAATTTTTAATCACATCTCCTGCTTCAGACTTATTCTTCAAAAGGAAGACCCAAGATACACGAGAAAAATCATCCACTACCACTAGATAAAATACGTATCCCTGATGATCGGGTACACGACTTGGACCCCATATATCTATGTGAAACAACTCGAACGGGGAGCTACTGCTCCGACTCTGACGACTAGGAAAGCTAGACCGATGATGCTTTCCCAACTGACACGCTTCACAGCGAAAGGAAGAACTGGGAGAGATCTGAGGCAGAAGATGTTGCATTTTATGGAGCGGGAGATGACCAAAGCGGAGATGCCAGATGTACGGAGATACTGGTCCGGCAGAATGAGAAGAGACGCCAACATAAGAGTTCCGGACCAGCCAATACAGACCATTCTGCTCAGAGCACAGCCAATCACCCTACCAGTTAGTATGTCCTGAAAAATAAGAGAAGAAGGGTCAAATATAGCACGACAATGCAAATCCTTCGTAATCTGACTAATAGACAACAGATTCATCGAGAACTCAGGAGCATGTAGGACATTCTGTTGATGCATAGAAGGAGATAGGAAGACCTCCCCCTGTCCAACAAGGGGGGAATGAGTACCATCTGCGATCTATACTGAACGGCCATGGGGAATGTCCCTGTAGGACCCAAGTCTCTCTCGATCTCGGCAGAGATGATGTGTGGCACCGGAATCTATAATCCAATCAGAGATATCATGAGAAGATGTGAATGCAGTAGCGCTACCTGAGGTACTAGCAGCAGCAGAAGGAACTGGCAGATGTTGTAGCAGCAACATCTGGAGGTCCACCAGAAGAGTCACCAGATGATTGTGGCATAATATCTCGTAGACGTGCCACAAGTTTGTCGAAACGATTGTCTGCAGTAGATGCCAATTGGGGCTAAGAGTGCTCTGCTACACGTGCCGATGTTGGGAACCTATGCTTAGAGTAGCATGTCTCCTCCGAGTGGCCTGTGCGGTGACAGTACGAACACGGCTGACGAAAGCGACCACTCCTTCCATGGGGTCCACGTCCACGTCCACGACCAGAAGACTGACCACCTCTCCCACACAATACTGCCATCGCCGATGGGGGTGGAGTAGATGAGCTGGAAGAAACTGATATGCGACTAAGCCTCCTGTAAACATCCTCCACTGGAGGAATAACTGCATCAGCCAAAATCTGAGAGCGGGCGGCCTCATACTCAGGATCTAGGGCCGCAAGTAGAACGCCCACCATGGTGGCATTCCGAAATGTCTTCTGCTGTTCAGGAGTCATTGTGAGCGGAATGGTACTGTATAACTTCTCAAACATCCCCCTCAGGGATGTGTACAAGGAGTGAAGAGGTCTGTCGTTCTGCTTCATCGTGAATATATCATGTTGAAGCTGTAACATCTTGGTCTCATTTCATACATGGGAATATGTAGCAGCCAGAATATCCCACATTGCCTTGGCAGTGGGCTGATGGAGGACATCATTGGCAATCTCCATCGATAGTGTACCTGACAACCAGACCTTGGCATACGAATCATCAGCCTCCCAAGAGGCATATATCCATGTCTTCTCTGTTGGCTCATCCTCGGTAAGAATGTGCTTCTTACCGTTCGACTTCATGAAACTCATGAACTGCATCGCCCAGAGCTCATAGTTCGACTCGTCCATCTTTACTATTGGCGCGGGACCTTTGAACACTCCTATGGAGGGCATATCAACCTTTGATTCTGACATATCGCCGCTGGAGAAGAACTAGGGTTTGTAGACAAAGTGACAGATGTCTACACACACTGCATAGGATTCGAGTGCATACGTAGATGTTACGCACCCAAATCCATATATCTTGAAGAAGAGACGGCTACGATCAAGGCGTCAGGAGGCGCCGCGGTGCCGGCTGGAACAAAAGTCGGCCGACGGCGGGTGGCAAGGGTCCGGCTAGGGCACGCCGAGGACTGGGGTCCGGCTAGGGCACGCTGGGAGGTGAAGGCGGCGGGACTGGGAGCCGGCGGGATTGGGGGCGGCGGGATTAGGGGCTGGGGGCTGGCGGAACTGGGGCTGGGGGCGGCAGGATTAGGGGCCGGGGGGTGCCTGCGGCGGTGATGGGCCTAAGAAGGTGGCGGCGGAGATGGAGATGGTCCCGAGAAGGTGGGCGGCGACGGTGGTGGAAGAAACGAATGGAGGGTGGGCGGCGAGTGGGGAGAGGAAGCCCTAGGGCTCTGATACCATGTTGTGAAAAATAGGTGATCTAATATTCAAGGGAACCCTAGGCTCTCTTATATAGGGAGAGACCTCAGGAGTAAAATACATAGTAGTCCAGAGAACAATAAAAAATTACGAACAGGTACATATCATATAATAATATCTATCTCTACATAGAGCATCAGCAAACATCCTTTCCAAATGGCCAAACCAACTTCAGTGGTTTTCTCGCATCTTATCCTCGATCGGAGCTACACCAACTTTCCTTCTAATTGCATCATTCCAAATGCAAGCTTTATATGTGTACCCACACATCCACCTTAGCATTTTCATTTCTGCTACTATCATCTCTGCACATGTCTATGGTTCACAGGCCAACATTCCGATCCACAGAGCATAACAAGTCTCACGACAGCTTTGTAAAACTTTCCTTTGATTTTCAAAGGAATTTTCTTATCACGGAGAATAGTAGAGGCTCCTCTCCACTTTAGCCAACTTGCATTTATTTTATGAGTAACATCTCAATCAAGTAGTGAAAGTTACTTGAATCGTGCAAGCTATAGACGAATACAAAGAAAGGAAGTAGAGGTGGCTTTGAAGGTTATGAGACTTGGGAAAGGTGTAGGACCAGATAAAATCCCTGTATAAGTATGAAGAGTTTTAGGTGAGCGCGGTTTGACTTAGCTTACAAATCTATTCAATGTTATTTGGCGAAGCAAGAAAATGCCTGAAGATTGGAGGAGTCGTGGTGCCTCTTTATAAGAATAAAGGAGACATTCAAAATTGTTCAAATTACAGGGGTATCAAGCTGATGAGTCACACTATGAAAATTTGGGAATGTGTGATCGAAAGAAGGTTGAGGCAAGTTTCCAAAGTAAAAGAAAACCAATTCGGATTCATGCCAGGTTGCTCAACTATTGAAGCCATACATTTGTTGAAGAGAACAATAGAGATTTATAGAGCTAAAAAGAAGAACCTCCATATGATCTTTATTGATTTGGAGAAGGCTTATGATTTTGTCCCACGAGAGATATTGTGAAGAGTTTTGGAGAAGAGACACATACTTGTCCTATACATTAACCTCATAAAGGATATATATGATAGTGCTTTATCTTGTGTGAGGACCCCGTCTGGGAAGACTGACTATTTTGACATCAACATTGGTTTACATCAAGGTTCAGCTTTGAGTCCATTTCTTTTTACTTTGATTATGGACGAGTTGACAAGTCACATTCAGGATGAGTTACCTTGGTGTATGTTATTTGCTGATGATATTGTGTTGATTGGCGAGACTAGAGATGGAGTAAATGAGAAGCTTGAGGTCTGGAGACATGCATTGAAGACTAAAGGATTTCGTATAAGTAGGACTAAGACGGAATATATGGAGTGCACCTTTGATGGAAGCAATGGTGAAGAAATCGAGGTGAAGATTGGTGACGATAACATTCGGAAGAGAGATTCTTTTAGATATCTGGGATCTATTTTGCAACATGATGGGGAAATTGATGGAGATGTTACTAATAAAACAAATGCAGGCTGGCTAAAGTGGAGAGGAGCCTTTGTTGTGCTCTGTGATAAGAAAATTCCTTTAAAAATTAAAGGAAAGTTTTACAAAGCAGTTGTGAGACATGTTATGCTCTATGGATCTGAATGTTGGCCTGTGAACCAGATACATGTGCAGAGAATGGTTGTAGCAAAAATGAAAATGCTAAGGTGGATGTGTGGGCACACACACGTAAAGATCATATTTGTAATGACGCAATCAGAAAGAAAAAAGTCGATGTAGCTCCGATCGAGGATAAGATGCGAGAAAACCGCTTAAGATGGTTTGGTCATTTGCAAAGACGATCAATTGATGCACCGGTTAGGAGATGCGAGTGTTGGGATATTGAGCCGGCTAAGAGAGGGTGAGGACGGCCTAAAAAGTGTGGAAAGAGACTATACAAAGGGATCTTAGTTTTTTTGATATAACCCCGAGATTGACCCAAGATAGATCTGAATGAAGGCCAAGAATCCATATAGCCGACCCTATTAATTGTGGGAAAAGGCTTTGTTGTTGTTGAAGTAACATCTCCATCAATTTCCCCATCGTGTTGCAAAATAGATCCCTAGTATATAAAATAATCTCTCTTCTGAACGTTATCGCCACCAATCTTCACATCGATTCCTTCACCATTGCTTCCAACAAAAGTACACTCTATATATTCAGTCTTAGCCCTACTTATACGAAATCGTTTACTCTCCAATGCATGTCTCCAGACCTCAAGCTTCTTGTAGAGTTATATTTATGTTTCTATATTGTTTTCTTAATATTTTACTTCTTCTGTCTATCTTACATAATTTACTCATAGGTCTCTCCTCTATATAAGAGAGCCTAGGGTTCATGAAATAAATATTTTTTGATATTTTTTCCAACATGGTATCAGAGCAACGGTCCTAGATTGGAGCTCTCGAAACTTAAACCTAACCCTACCCCACCAATCGTCCCTCTCTCTCTCTAAGGTTGTCACCCATTAGGGCAGCCGTTTCTAGTCATCGAACCAGCGGCTACCGCCGCACCTTCGGCCCCAACGGCCTTCATCCCAGCCGCTCCAACAACCTTCGTCGCTCCTGCGGGTCCCCCTGCAGCCTCCATGTAGGTCTTGTAGTCCAAACGGCCTACAACATCTTGGTTGTCGTCCTTTAGTAGTCGCCAGTCTTCGGTTGAGTTAATAGATTTAAGTGCATAAGTCTACGTATGCATTCAAATCCCTGCATGTATGTGTAGACACTTGTTCATTTTTTTACATAACCATAGTACTCCTATCCCGGTAATATGTCAGAACAAAAGGTCAGTGTACCCACCATAGACGCCTTCAAAGGTCCAGTATCTATAGTCAAGATGGACATGACTAACTATGAGCTCTGGGCTATGCAGTTCATGAGTCTCATGAAGTCTAATGGTAAGAAACATATTCTTACCGAAGAGGAGCCGATAGAGAAGACCGTGGTTAACGCCTCGTGAGAGGCGGATGATGTGTATGTGAAAGTCTGGTTGTTTGGTACTTTGGCGATTGAGATTGCCAACGATGTGCTACATCAGCCCATTACCATGTGATGTGGGATATCCTCGCTGCAACTTATTCACAGGCGAGGAATGAGACAAAGATACTACAGTTACGACATGATATTTTCACTATCAAGAAGAATGGACGGCCATTGCATTCCCTGTATAGATCTTTGCGTGGGATGTTCAAGAAGCTACACAATTTTATGCCCCCCACATCTACTTCTGAGCAATAAGACATATCGGAATACTACTATGGTTGGTGTCTTCCTTGCAGCGCTAGACCCCGAATATGAGGTGGCTCGATCATAGATCCTAGTGGATGCTACCATTCCTCCTATGGTGGAGGCGTTCAGACAACTCAGTAGGATTTCTGTGTCATTTTCTGCTCCGAGTCAGACTTCTTCAGTGATGGTTGTCACTCAAGGTAGAGAAGGCCCTTCCCAGTTTCGTGGAAGAGGACTTTGTGGAAGGGGAGGTCGTATTCGTCAAACCTGTACTTACTGCCATTGTCCAGGACATACAGAAGATACATGTTATTCCAAGCATGGCTTTCCTGATTCTGCTCGAGTAGCTGAGTAGATTGAGCCCTCGGCTGTTGCCGCCTTGGATATAGATTTAATGACCTTGTGGCACGATTGAGGGGAATTATACCTCCCGCTAGTCTCACTGCTTCTCCATTGGCTTCGGGAAATCACTCAGATGTCGTTGCTTCAGTATCTTCTAGTACCTTAGGTAGTACTTATGCACTTACTAACTGCAATGGATCTGACGTTATTGAATGGATTATGGACTCCGGTGCTACATATCACTTGTGTGGAGACAGAGGTCAACTTACAGCGTACAGACATGTCCCTCCAGGACGGGCTGTGGTTATAGCAGATGGGACTCATTCCCCCGTCACCGGACAGGGGGAGATTGGCTTGACACCATCTATGCGTCTGCAGAACGTGTTGCATGCACCTGAATTTTCTATGAATTTGTTATCTATTAGTCATATTACAAAGGATCTACAATGTCGAGCTATTTTCGATCCATCTTCTCTTGTATTTCAGGGCATCCTTACGAGCAAGGTGATTGGCACTGGCCGTGAGCAGGGCGGTCTCTATCGCTTGGTTCGAACTCCTTATGCTGGCATTTCCTCCCATTCTGTTGGACCAGTTTCACCATTTACATGGCACCTGCTCTTTGGTCATCTCCTGCTCCAGAAAATGTGTCGTATTCTGCCTCAAATTCTCCTCACTCGTACTTTCAATGTGAGGCATGTCAGTTGGGAAAGCATCATCGGTATGTCTTCCCTAGTCGTCAAAGTCAGAGCAGTAGCTCCATTTTTGAGTTATTTCATATAGATATTTGGGGTCCCAATCGTGTTCCTGATCATCAAGGACACATGTTCTATCTTGTTGATGATGATTTCTCTTGTTTGTCCTGCATCTTTTTATTAAAGAATAAATCTAAATCTGGAAATGTTATCAAGAACTTTATCAATGAAGTGCAGAATGTACTTTCTTCATCTATGAAATGTGTGAGAACTGATAATGCTTTGGAGTTCTGTACTCAAACTCTATCCAATTATTTTTCAACTCGTGATATTATTCATCAGACATTATGTACCTATACTTCCCAGAAAAACGGCATTGCAGAGAGGAAGCATCGTCATTTGCTTGATGTTACCAGAACTCTTCTCATTCAGAGTTGTGCTCCGCACTCTTTTTAGGGTGATGATGTTCTTACGGCATGCTATCTTATTAATCGCATGCTCTCGTCGGTCTTGGTGAGAAAATTCCTTTCTTTCTTACATCTCCTGAGAAAGAATTGTTCTTGCTTACTCCTCGCGTGTTCGGCTCGGTTGCCTTTATCCACTAGTTGTTTCCAGGTCTTGACAAACTCTCTCCTAGAGCAGTCAAGTGTGTTTTTGTCAGGTACTCCATGACATAAAAAAGCTATAGATGTTATGATCCAATGCGCAGGAAGTATTATGTTAGTGCTGATGTCACCTTTTTCGAGTCTATGATGTATTTTTCTCCTACAGGTGATAGGTTGACTTCTTCAGACCACGATGATGAAATCTACATGCCACCACCACCATCATCACCACTGTCACCACCTCTTTCACCACCACCACCACCGTCGTCACCACCTCCTCCTATTCCCTCAGCCCCCATTGTCCATGTCCCATCGTTGCTGCATTACTATACCTGCCGACCTGCTTCTTCTCATGGTCACCGCTCATCATCTAGCACGCATGAGGTACATTCTGAATACATAGTTTCTAATGATGGGTTTGATGGTCTGATTGAGCAGGGCCCTTTACAGGGGACAGGCATGGAGGTTGATAATCTGGACTTACCTATTGCGCTTCGGAAACAAAAGAGAAATTATGCATCATATCCGTTAGCATCCATGGTCTCCTTTGATCGCTTGACTGGAGATTTCAAGAAATTTGTAGTTGCACTGTGTGCGGTGGACATTCCACGGAATTATCAGGAGGCTTTGAAAGATAGTCGGTGGTGATTAGCTATGGAAGAAGAGATGGTTGCCTTACAGTTACGGGGTACTTAGAGCTTGGTTGCAACTCCTGAGGGAGTTTCTATCGTCAGTTGCAAGTGGGTGTTTGTTGTTAAACACCGTACATATGGGAGTCTGGATCGGTACAAAGCCAGAATGGTTGCTCGTGGATTTACTCAAACATGTGGCATGGATTACCTAGACACATTCTCCCTAGTGGCTCGTCATTCTACTCTACGAATTCTTCTTTCTGTTGTTGTGGCATGTGGCTGGCCTCTCTTCCAGCTTAATGTTAAAAATGCCTTTTTGTATGGAGACCTGCAAGAAGAAGTCTACATGCAGCAGCCTCCTGGGTTTGTTGCTGAGGGGGAGTATCCGTGGGTTTAGACTTCATAAGGCAATATATGGCCTTAAACAGACTCCTAAGGCATGGTTTCAGAAGCTCTCAGACTTAATTGAGAAGCAGGGGTTTAAAAGATCAAATGCGGATCATTCATTGTTTGTACAACGAACACCTAGAGGCATGGTAGCCACTATGGTATATGTTGACGACATACTTGTTACAGGTGATGATGTGCGGGGGATATAAAGGGCTAAGGAATTTCTGGGCCAACAGTTTGTTACCAAGGATCTTGGTACCTTACGGTATTTCTTCGGCTTAGAGTTTGCCAGAAATCAGCAGGGTCTTGTAGTGACCCAATGGAAATATGTGACAGATATGTTGGTTGAGACGGGAATGATTGGATGTCGACCTACTACCACCCCTATGGACCCAAGTATGAGGTTATATGACGATGATACAGAGGAAGTGGACAGGAGAAGATACAGAGAAATAGTTGGCAAGCTCCTTTATGTTACTATAACCAGGCCGGATATCTCACTTGCAGTTAGCCGAGTGAGTCAATTTGTGGAACAACCCCAGTAGGTACACATGGATGTTGTATATATGACCTTGAGGTACATAATTTCTTCTACAGTTGCGGGATTATTATTCAGAAAAGAGGCAACAAGACTTACGGTCTCTGCATGTGCTGATGTTGACTATGCAGGATGTCCGAAGGATAGAAAGTCCACTTTAGATTTTGCGGCCTTTGTAGGTAACTCTCTTATCTCCTGAAAGTGTAAAAAGCAAAATGTGGTTGCCACATCCAGCTTTGAGTTTGAATATAGGCTATGGTACAAGCCACTGTGGAAATGATGTGGGTCCGAGTAGTTCTAGCAGATTTACACATAGATATACCTATTCCTATGCGGTTACAATGTGATAACCAGGCAGCCATGTTCATTGCAAACAATCATGCATTCCATGAGAGAACCAAATATATTGAAGTAGATTGTCACTATACAAGGGATATGATTTAGAAAGGTTTTATCTCTACATCTCATGTTAGCTCTGGGGATCAAACTGCAGATATTTTCACTAAGGCATTGCTTAGAGGCTCCTTTCAGAAATGTGCATCCAAGCTGAGCATGATTGACATCTATGCTCCATCTTGAGGGGAGTGTAGAGTAATATTTATTTTTTTATATTGTTTTCTTAATATTTTATTTCCTCTGTCTATCTTATGTAGTTTACCCATAGGTCTCTCCTCTATATAAGAGAGCCTAGGGTTCATGGAATAAACATCTTTCTATATTTTTCCCAACACTTCTCATTTACTCTATCTCTAGTCTCATCCCAACACAATATCATCAGCGAAAAACGTACACCAAGGTATCTCATCCTGAATGTTACTTGTCAACTCATCCATAATCAAAGTAAAAAGGAACGGACTCAAAGTTGAACCTTGATGTAGACGGTTGGTGGAAAAGAATGAATTGCATTATGAGAGGTCCTTGGGTTCTCTTATATAGGATAGGAACCAATTGGGTAAATTGCATAAAAAAAGATAAAATAAATAGATGATAAGAAAATAGTAAGAAAGATAGCAAATATCTCAACATCCCCCCTCAAGTTGGAGCGTAGATATCGATCAGACTCAGCTTGGAACAACATCTCTGATAAGACCCTCTGGCTAGGGCCTTAGTAAGAACAGCTGTTATCTGGTCTCCAGAGCTGACATGCATAGTGGCGATAAGACCCTTTTGTATCATGTCACGAGTGTAGTGACAGTCCACCTCTATGTGCTTGGTCCTCTGATGAAAAATTGGGTTGTTGGCAAGGAAAAGAGCATCCCGAATATCACATTAGAGGTGTATGGGGAGAGACACCTCTATACTCAAGTCAGTAAGAACAGATCTGACCCACATCATCTCTGTGCTAGCATGTGCCATGGCCCTGTATTCTGACTCGGCACTCGATCTGGCAACCACTGTATGCTTCTTGCTCTTCCATGAAACATAGGAATTCCCTATGAACACAACGAAGTCTGAAGTAGACTTCATATCCTCTGGACACCTAGCATAATCTGCATCTGCACATGCTGTAAATGAGAAAGATGTCCTCTACTGAAAAGAAGTCCCATACCTGGTGATGTCTTCAGATACCTCAGAATCATATGGACTGCATCCATATGTACATGTCTAAGCTACTCCATCAACTGACTCACTTTGTTCACGATAAATGATATATCGGTCCTGATAATAATCACATACAGTAGCTTTTTTTTGAAGCCAAATAAGGGGGAAACACTCAGAGGTGTCCACCCCAAAAGGAATAGTCACATACAGTAGCTTGCCAACAAGCTCCATGTACCTCCTATTGTCAACCCCGTCAATGTCATCATCATAGAGCTTCATGATTGGGTCAATAGGAGTAGTCGCAGGTCTGCAATCTGCCATGCATGTCTTTGAAAAAAGATTTGTAACTACTTCCTATGCGTCATCACAAGACCTCGTTAGTTCCTAGCAAACTCCAGTCCAAGGAAGTAACGTAAATTACCAAGGTTCTTAGTCACAAACTGCTAACCTAGGAAGTCTTTGGCACCTTAAATGTCATGCTCGTCATCCCCTTTAACAATAATGTCATCAACATAAACAAGAATGACAATAGTACCACTCTGGATCATGTGCACAAACAAAGAGTGATTGGTAATCGACATCACAAACCCTTGCTGCTCTATCAAGTACGAGAGCTTCTGGAACCATGCTCTTGGACTCTGCTTAAGGCCATAGATAGCCTTATGAAGCCTACAATCCTTATGACACTCCCCCTCAACAGCAAACCCAGGTGGCTGCTACATGTAGACTTCCTCATGTAGATCACCATAGAGGAAGGCATTCTTCACATCAAGCTGGTAAAGGGGCCAATCTCGTGTCACAGCAACAAAAAGTAGAATATGCAGAGTAGAATGTCTGGCAACTGGAGAGAAAGTATCCTGATAGTCCACCCCATATGTCTGGGTGAACCCACATGCCACAAGACTCGCCTTATAGTGATCCACATTGCCATCTGCACGGTATTTCACGGTGAACACCCATTTGCATCCCACAACGGATGTATCAATTAGAGCAGAAACCAAACTCCATGTACCACATGACTGTCGCGCGGCCATTTCCTCCTACATGGCCAACCACCATTGACTGTCCTGAAGAGCATCCTAATATGTCCGTGGTATCTCCACCGTTGATAGTGCCAAGGTAAACCTTCTGAAATCCTCTAACAGTCTGCTCAAGGAAACCCGGGCTGCAAGAGGATAAGTAGCACATGTACGTTCCTACTTTTGCAGAGCAATCGATACATCAAAGATCATCTATCAATCCCTGAGTCTGTAAGTTCCCTTCTGGAGAGGGCACCTGCACATCTTGTATGGAATCCTGCTTCCTAAACAACTCGGTAGTGTCATTAGTAGAAACAATCTGCTCATTACATACCTGAGGCGTGCTGGATGATGTGCAAGACATGTGAGTAGGGAGGACCGAACGAGGCCTATGAGTAAAAACATGCGGCAAAAACGGAATCACGGGAGGAGGTAGAACTACAGGAGCAGGTGTAAAGATCGGAGTAGATGGTAGTGGTGATGGTGGTGACTGAGGAGGTGGTGGTAGAGCAGGAGTAGAGGGAGAAGGAAAGATAACAGGATGTGGGGGCATGTAGATCTCATAATCAAAATCAGATGGGGGTAGTCTGTCACCTGTAGGAGAAAAATACATAACAGACTCAAAAAAGTAACATCAGCACTGACAAAGTATTTCCGCCTTAGAGGATCAAAGCAACGGTACCCCTTCTAGGTACGAGAGTAGCTGACAAACACACACTTGATAGCTCTAGGAGAGAGCTTGTCACGACCTGGAGAAACATCATGAACAAAAGCAACAGATCCAAATACATGAGGTATAAGGGAGAAAAGATCCTTCTCGAGAAACGCAATAGAGAAAGGAATCTTCTCTCCCAACACAAACGAGGGCATGCGGTTCACCAAATAGCATGCAGTAAGGACAACATCTCCCCAATAAGAATGAGGAGCACGAATCTGTATAAACAAGTTTCTGGTCATATCAAGTAATTGACGATGTTTACGCTCGGCAACACCGTTCTGCTGGGAAGTATAGGCACATGAGGTCTTATAAACAATGCTAAGATATCTAAAAAACTCAAGGTGAGGAATTCTAATGCATTATTAGAGCGAAGATATTTGACATTGGCAGAAAAATATTCTTTATCTCATTAATAAAATATTTGATCACAGATCCAGCCTCAAACTTATTCTTCAATAAAAAGACTCAGGAAAGTCTAGAAAAATCATCGACCATAACCAGATAAAAACGGTGTCCCCTGTGATCAGGAACACATCTCGGACCCCAAATGTCTAAATACAGGAGCTCAAATAACTAAGAACTGCTCCGACTCTAACGATATGGAAAGGAGGAACGATGCTTCTCAAGCTGGCATGCCTCACACTAAAAGGAGGATCTCCTAGAAATATGAGGGAGAACATGACACAGCTTCTGTAGAGGAAGGTAGTCAAAACGAAGGTGCCACATATATGGAGAGATTGGTCCAATAGGTATAGTAGAAACGTCAGCATGAGGAGGTTGGACCAGTCTGTAAAGCCCTCGCTGCTCACGACCACATCCAATCACCCTGCCCGTGAGTATGTCTTGAAACACAAGAGACGAAGGGTCAAAATGACATGACAATGGAGATCCTTAGTAATCTGACTAATGGAAAGTAAATTCATATGAAAATCAGGAGCATATAAAACATTATGAAGGCGAATGGATGATGTCAAATGCACCTCCCCCTGTCCTGTAACGGGTAAGTGATCGTCATTAGCAATGACAACCCGTCTGCCATGTTGTATAGTCATGTAGGACCTCAGCTGCGCTCTATCTCCATACAGGTGATGGGAAGCACCCGAGTCCATAATACATTCTGTCATGTTTGCACCAGTACTACCACTAAAAGCATAGACGATACCTGAGGAGCTCAAAGAGGTGCTGGTTGCAGTTGTGGTATCTGTAGTGGTGGTACCAGTTGTAGGAGTCATGATCTCTCGAATAAGAGAGACAATATCATCCAAGCGGGGATCAGTCTGGGAAGATGCAGCCTCTGAAGGCTCAATATGTCCTGCTACACAACCAGAATCAGGACACCCATGCTTCTGGTAGCATGTATCCTCTGCATGTCCAGGCCTGCGATAATAAGTGCAAGGGCCACATTGGTGCCCACCGCTTCTACCATGAGGAGTACATCTTCTGGACTGGATCGTCCTTCCTCGACCATGAGAAACGACCATCGCTGAAGAGGGCGGAGAAGTGGTTGTAGAAGGCATGATAATACAGCTGAGACGACTATAGGCCTCCTCTATGGGAGGTATGGTAGCTCCGGTAAGTAGCTGAATACGTGCAGCGTCATACTCTGTATCAAGTCCAACACTCCAACCATCGTGAAGTTCCGATACATCTTTTGTTGATCAGTAGACGTCGTAATAGGCATGCAGCTATGAAGCTTCGAACTTGCCACGGAGCGAAGGGTAGTACACGCGCAGAGGACAACCATTCTACTTGACCTTGTAGATATCGAACTGTAGCTGAAGAATTTTGGCCTCATTCTTCGCTTATGCATAGGTGGATGCTAAAGTGTCCCAAATCGCCTTGGCGGTGGGCTGATTCAGAATATCATTGGCTATCTCCGTGGTGAGGGTCCCACAAAGCCAAACACGTGCATACGCGTCATCTTGCTTCCAAGAAGCATTTACCACAGTCTTATCCATTGACTCTAGATCTGTCAGGATGTGCTCCTTGTTGTTGCATTGCATGAGAGTGAGAAACTGCATGGACTACAACTAATAGTTGGTCACATACATCTTAGCTATGGGAGTCGGGCCGTTGAAGGCTCCGGATGAAAAAATATCACCCCCATTCCTTATCAATTTCTGCTACTTGTTAGGGTCGGAAAACACGATTTATAGGTCTGAAATCACGTTTTCCGGTCAGAATCAGATTGATTCAGACTGCAGATCGAGCTGCAGAGGCGCACGGAGGCACACGGGGCGGTCGGCTATGGCCTGAGAGGGTCGAGGCTGGGCCTGGGCATCCTGGGGGCGGCATGGGCGGCAGTCAGAGGGGTCGGTTGTGCCCTGGGCAACGACCGGAGAGGCCGGGCGGCGGCCTGGGCGACCGGAGGGGCATGGCACGGCAGGGGGCAGCCTGGGCAGCCGGCAGTGGTCGAGGGCTGCTGGAGGGGCCGACGACGAGGGGGAGGAGGGGGTAGGGTTAGGGTTTGGTGGGATACAGGAACTACGGTCTAGGATTGTCGCTTTGATACTATGTTGGTGGAAAAGAATGCATTGCATTATGAGAGATTATTGGATTCTCTTATATAGGAGAGGAATCAATTGGGCAAATTGCATAAAGAAGACGAAATAAATAGATAATAAGAAAATGGTAAGAAAGATAGCAAATATCTCAACACAGACCAATGTTAATGTCAAAATTATCAATCCTCCCAGACTGGATCCGTACATAATATGAAGCCATGTTATGCATATCCGTTATGAGGTTAATGTATAGGACATGTACTTATCTCTTCTCCAAAACTCTCCATAATATCTCACGTGGGACAAAATCATAAGCCTTCTCCAAATCAATAAAAATCATATGGAGGTTCTTCCTTTTATCTCTATAAATCTCCGTCGTTCTCCTCAGCATGTGGTTGGCTTCAATAGTTGAGCGACCTCGGCTGAATCCAAATTGGTTTACTTTTACTTTGGAAACTTGTCTCAACCCACTTTCAATCACATGTTCCTAAATTTTCATAGTGTGACTCATTAGCTTGATACCTCTGTAATTTGAACAATTTTGATTGTCTCCTTTGTTCTTGTAAAGAGGTATCGCGATGCTTCTCCTCCAATCTTCATACATTTTCTTACTTCGCCAAATAACATTGAGTAAATTTGTAAGCCAAGTCAAACCATGCTCACCTAAAACTCTCCATACTTCTATAGGAATGTCATCAGGTCCTACACCTTTCTCAGTTCTCATAACCTTCAAAGCCTCCTCTACTTCCTTCCTTTGTATTCCTTTATAGGTTGTATGATTCAAGTAACTTTAACTACTAGCTAGATCTCCCAAAGTGACATCTCTATTCCCATCCCCAATGAAAAGCTTATGGAAATACTGCTTCCATCCAGTCTCTATATCCTTCTGAGTAACAAGCACATGACCTTCCTCATCCCTAATGCATCTTACTCGAGAAAGGTTTTTGTCTTTCTTTCTCTTACTTTGGCCAACCAGGCCCTCCTTACAAACCAGATTTTTGTACAAAACTTCATAAGTTTTTGACTTAGCTTCGCTTACAGCTTTCTTTGCTTCCTTCTTCACTATTGTGTAGTTTGTGACAGTTTCTATGTTCTATCCTCAGATATCGCTTTAAAGCATGCTCTTTTAATTTTGAGCTTCTCTTGCATCCCTCCACTTCACTACCAAGCCTCCTTTTGGTCTGGAGTTCCTCCATTTGACTCACCTAGCATCTCTTTAGCTACCCTTTGAACACAAGATGCCACACGTCCCACATCTCGTTTGCACTTCCATTACAGTCCCAAGATAAGTCTTCTAAAACCTTATCCTTGAAGCTTGATTGCATCAATTGAAGATTCCACCATCTAGTTCTAGTGATCTTGGAAACCCTCCTTTTCTTTACCAGCCCTTTTATTTGCAAGTTTCTTAAACAAAAAATAGTAGCACGGAAAGCCTCTTGCAGTTAGTTTTCCAGCAAAAAGACTTCCACAAAAAAGGGTCCTTCGGCATGATACACAAGGATGTCTTTTAGTGGCATTTGATGGGATACCTCTCGCTTGGAATCCCTAGGGTACTTGCGAGCAACATGCAAGCAACATGAGGCGGATGTGATGTTAGTTTAAAAAAAGCAAACAAGTATATAGGTTCTCTCATGCATTATCTTGTCATTTAATATGCTGCAACTATTTTGCCAAACCAACTTTTTTTCTCTTGGCAGAAAAGAGAGCTAGGACGATTGGGAATTTTTACCTTGAAAAGAAGGAACAAGGACAATGCAAGAAATCGCCCATGATTGAATTTTATTTTTAAATGATCGATCGTGAAGCAATGGAAGCCAATACACAATTCAATATATTTGGTTGGAAAGCTGACATCTTAGACATGCCTATTTCATCATTCTTGAGCCAACAGGTAAACGTTATTGTGTGTATCAAAAGTGGGGTGCAAAAACAAACATTATGGATAAACAAGCAAGAAACAACTTCAACCCCGAGATTTACAAGGTTCACTTGTAACTGGATTACGTCCATGGCAGAAACTATGGATCTTTTCAATATAGTAGAAGAATTGTAGTGCAGAGCATGACCCAAAACTATAACCCCCATAGGGGCTTATACTATATCTCCCTCCATATAGAGGATCCTCCTAATCCCAATATGGTAGGATAGAATCCCAATACAAATAAGATCTATATCCCAATATACATTTTTTTATTGTAAAGAGGGTGATCCCAATATAGATCTTATCCCAACAAGATCTATATCCCAATATACATAGTATAAGCTAACAGCTATAACGATAATTTTCACCTTGAATTGAATCCTTAGAGAGCATAACAACTATTGTACTCACCACTACCTTCCCCTCAATTGACGTTGATCAAGTCCAAGTAATATTTGAACTTGCTTCAATGAACTGCCTTCGTGAACTAATTAGCAGGATTAACTGACGTGTCAACCTCCTTCATCTTGATCTTCTTCTAAGAACCGATGAAACGATACATGACGTTAATATGCTTGGTCATCTTATGATGCACTTGATCCTTGAATAGGCATACTGCTAAGATTGAGGCAATATATGATAGCATGATCTTATTGTAAATCGAAATCTCCAACCAAGCTATTTTACTCGATGTTTTCTTTTGCAACTTCTACCAATTCATATACCCTGCATGTGTAGTAGACAATGCAAAGAAATGTTGTGAGGTAGCCTTCGACTAATGATAGAACTCCCCAAAGTAAGGATATAACATTGCATTGATCTTTGTTGCTATGTCTTTGATCTCCGCCAGAAACACGATTAATGACAATAAATTTAAACATCAAAATACAATATCAACATGATTTCATTTAATGATGATGCTGATTTTTCCTAATATAATCAACCATGCACAAATCATAATCCAATTACATATATTTATACTATATACTAAAATGAGATTTCTACCCACACACTCTCCAACGTTGCCAGGTGGCTCTCTCTCTCTCTCTCTCGCACGTGAATTTCTCCCCAATTATTTCGATCTCCCGATTATGTTCTCTCTCCCCAAAATATATACACCCCTCTCTACAAAGCAGAGTTTAATCAAGAGTAATTTTCCCGACAGGGCATGCCCTCCGTGAAAATGCCCTGTCAAGGCATCAGAATAATTTTTTTCCCGTTCTGGGCGCCGATTGGCGACGGTTCGCCGGTCAAGAATTCCTCTCATTCCGCGCATAGAAGACGATGCCGGTAAAATGCCAGTGGCGAACCATTCACCGATCGACGAATGGTTCGCCATTTCACACTAGAACACAAATCTTCCCATACTTATGTTAAATTTTACATTATTAAATAAATTATATTATTAAAAACATACATTTTTAAATGTATTGAATAAATTACATTATTAAATACATATGTTTTAAAAAATTATTTGAATATTTAATGTATAAATATTATAATATTTAACAGGTACCATGTAATGTAGGCTTTAGTATAATTTAGTATATTTCTTCGTTATTAAGCATATAATAAAACCGTGCATAGTTTTATTTTATTTTGAAATTAAAAGTAGATAAGATGAACGAATTTTCACGACATAGACAGACAACATCATCAATATAATCAAACAGACACCATCATCATTAGAATTTATCACATTAGTGTGACATCAGAATACTTCTAACATTACAGCAAACTTTAACTAAATTGCAATGCGCTCATGTTCTCGACCGGACTCGCTCCCCACGTAGTACGCTCAGACAGCCATATTTTAGTGCAATTGTGTAATGCAAATCTGTTAAATCAGCGTAGAGATCTTCCTCCTCATCGTGTATATCGATATGCGGAGAAGTCTCGCTATGTGAACTCTTGACCATAGCAGGAGGAATGCATTACGGTGAGTAGTCAGTGAAAGGGGAGTTTGTTGACTGCACTGGCCGATTCAGCGATTGCTCCTCCTTTGAGGGGTACTCCGTAGGGGCCTCGGCTAGCCTAGGTGATTGCGGTACAACGTCTGGAGCCGGTGGGGTTGCACTAAGTGGTTGTCGTGATGACTGTGGAGGACCGACTGCAGCACGACGGGATCCATCAGAAGTGAATGGTAGACGCACCGTCTAGAATCGATTGTGTGGGGGGTGGGCGCACCGACTTGCGAGCCGTAAAGCGAGTTTTTGCCATAACCTACACGAATACAAATACAACAATTACATTTGAAATTATTTTAAATGAAATTATATTAAGGTATTTAATAACAACCAACGATAATAGTAACCACTTTACTCTAAATTTTACAACTAAGCAGGTGATAAGAGCGAATGATAAATATAGGATTACATTAATACGAATAATATCATTACATTCAGGAGCAAAATTTTACCGATGATACATTTGCACATTAGTCAAACATTTGTCATGTCCTGCGGATTATTCCTAATAATCTAGCCCTATGACCTCTACTTATGTTAAATTTTACATTATTAAATAAATTATATTATTAAAAACATACATTTTTAAATGTATTGAATAAATTACATTATTAAATACATATGTTTTAAAAAATTATTTGAATATTTAATGTATAAATATTATAATATTTAACAGGTACCATGTAATGTAGGCATAAGTATAATTTAGTATATTTCTTCGTTATTAAGCATATAATAAAATCGTGCATAGTTTTATTTTATTTTGAAATTAAAAGTAGATAAGATGAACGAATTTTCACGACATAGACAGACAACATCATCAATATAATCAAACAGACACCATCATCATTAGAATTTATCACATTAGTGTGACATCAGAATACTTCTAACATTACAGCAAACTTTAACTAAATTGCAATGCACTCATGTTCTCGACCGGACTCGCTCCCCACGTAGTACGCTCAGACAGCCATATTTTAGTGCAATTGTGTAATGCAAATCTGTTATATCAGCGTAGAGATCTTCCTCCTCATCGTGTATATCAGTATGCGGAGAAGTCTCGCTCTGCGAACTCTCGACCATAGCAGGAGGAATGCATTACGGTGAGTAGTCAGTGAAAGGAGAGTCTGTTGACTGCACTGGTCGATTCAGCGATTGCTCCTCCTTTGAGGGGTACTCCGTAGGGGCCTCAGCTAGCCTAGGTGATTGCGGTACAACGTCTGGAGCCGGTGGGGTTGCACTAAGAGGTTGTCGTGATGACTGTGGAGGACCGATTGCAGCACGACAGGATCCATCAGAAGTGAATGGTAGACGCACCGTCTAGAATCGATTGTGTGGGGGGTGGGCGCACCGACTTGCGAGCCGTAAAGCGAGTTTTTTCCATAACATACACGAATACAAATACAACAATTACATTTGAAATTATTTTAAATGAAATTATATTAAGGTATTTAATAACAGCCAACGATAATATTAACCACTTTACTCTAAATTTTACAACTAAGCAGGTGATAAGAGCGAATGATAAATATAGGATTACACTAATACGAATAATATCATTACATTCAGGAGCAAAATTTTATCGATGATACATTTGCACATTAGTTAAACATTTGTCATGCCCTGCGGATTATTCCTAATAATCTAGCCCTATGACCTCTACTTATGTTAAATTTTACGTTATTAAATAAATTATATTATTAAAAACATACATTTTTAAATGTATTGAATAAATTACATTATTAAGTACATATGTTTTAAAAAATTATTTGAATATTTAATGTATAAATATTATAATATTTAACAGGTACCATGTAATGTAGGCTTTAGTATAATTTAGTATATTTCTTCATTATTAAGCATATAATAAAACCGTGCATAGTTTTATTTTATTTTGAAATTAAAAGTAGATAAGATGAACGAATTTTCACGACATAGATAGACAACATCATCAATATAATTAAACAGACACCATCATCATTAGAATTTATCATATTAGTGTGACATCAGAATACTTCTAACATTACAGCAAACTTTAACTAAATTGCAATGCGCTCATGTTCTCGACCGGACTCGCTCCCCACGTAGTACGCTCAGACAGCCATATTTTAGTTTAATTGTGTAATGCAAATCTGTTAAATCATCGTAGAGATCTTCCTCCTCATCGTGTATATCAGTATGCGGAGAAGTCTCGCTCTGCGAACTCTCGACCATAGCAGGAGGAATGCATTACGGTGAGTAGTCAGTGAAATGAGAGTCTGTTGACTGCACTGGCCGATTCAGCGATTGCTCCTCCTTTGAGGGGTACTCCGTAGGGGCCTCAGCTAGCCTAGGTGATTGTGGTACAACGTCTGGAGCCGGTGGGGTTGCACTAAGAGGTTGTCGTGATGACTGTGGAGGACCGACTGCAGCACGACGGGATCCATCAGAAGTGAATGGTAGACGCACGATCTAGAATCGATTGTGTGGGGGGTGGGCGCACCGACTTGCGAGCCGTAAAGCGAGTTTTTGCCATAACCTACACGAATACAAATACAACAATTACATTTAAAATTATTTTAAATGAAATTATATTAAGGTATTTAATAACAACCAACGATAATATTAACCACTTTACTCTAAATTTTACAACTAAGCAGGTGATAAGAGCGAATGATAAATATAGGATTATATTAATACGAATAATATCATTACACTCAGGAGCAAAATTTTACCGATGATACATTTGCACATTAGTCAAACATTTGTCATGCCCTGCGGATTATTCCTAATAATCTAGCCCTATGACCTCTACTACCTCCACTGGAGGTACTCCCTCTCTCCATACTTGGATCTCGTGGTCGTTCTCTAACCGAAGTGGCTCTATCAAGTTGTGGAGGTTGTTGTTGATGCTGCAATGGTTGTTGCTCATGCCGAGGAGTAAGTTGGTGGAGATACGTAGGATTCGGCTGAGGTGGACGCGGTATAGTCTGAAATGGAGGGACTCGGTCCTGATCTGCATAGTATGAAAAACAAATGCCAAGCTGAGGAGGAATGACATCGCTGGTTAAGTACTCTGTGAATGTTTGCGTGGAAGGGGGGGATAGACCCCAAAAGTCATCAGCCTATGAAAGTTGAGTAAGTTTTGTCTCTATAAATATATATACTACTGCAGGCCTTGTCTGAGATGGTCCTACCTCAGCATCATGAGTACCACCAGTATAATTGTTGCTGAGAAGGGAAATCAGCTGCGGCGGGTCCAGCAGTCTTGTAAGCTGTTGAGATGAAAGGGATTGTTGATGGCTCATTCGAGTAAGAGTACCAAGGATGGTATTGTGTCATTGGATAGGCCAACCCAAAGTTACGCAATGGTGAATCCAGCAAACCTACCACATTGTGCAACTCTGAGCTGCGTTCGTAACCCTCAAGAATCCTACGATCACGAGCTTCAAATACACTTTGTACATGTGGTATTTCAAACCATCACATTATTTTTTTTAAAATTTCACAAACCTGATAAATCAGTGACTAAGGAGTTAGCACGTACCCCAGGCCTAAATCTGGGAGCGTAGGGCTCATATGCAAGTCGTGGGGCATGAATTGATGTTTGAATCCAACGTCGGGTAATTTGTCAGTACCATTGCATGTATCTTATTACCCTTTGTTCATTAGATTCCATTGACACTCTCTCCATGACAACTGTTTGTCTTCTCTGGTTCCACCGAAGTATCTGCTCACGAAGTCGGTCTGCCTAGTTGATTAGGTCATTATCCCTCTATCGAGTCCGACGCTCCGGAAATATTATTCGAGGCATTAGATCGGGATATGGGGGCGCAGATAAATTAGTGCATGACCCGATCTGGCACGTGCATAACCGCCACATTAAAACAAATCAACATCGTATGCGACCTCCAGACATCTTGTCCTTCTCAACAAATAGGAGGTAGGTTATTTACAATCGCCATCTCATATGGCGACCATCGCAGTTAAATAATTTTAATTATTATTCATCATAATTTTAATGAAAAATATACATGAGTAGCATACCTAATGTTCAGCTTGTATATCTAACTCATTCAGAATATTAGGTTCGTTGTTTGAACATTTTCCATGAAGGACCTCCGACCTGACGTCCATCTATTTTTCATAGTGTGATAGTAATGTATCAAATTTCCATCAATTAAATTACACAACGTCACTGAGTTTTACTTGCAGGTGTATGGACCACATTGCAAAGCGTCCTGATCCAGATGATATGGACGAGGAATGCCAATGTGTATGTGCTCCCACGACCAAGTCTGCAGCAATGTTAGGAATGCATAACATCTCTTTGATTTCCCCAAGGAACAACCGTCCAATTGCTGGTATAATTGGGCGAGAACTGCAGCCCCCCAAGCCAACTGTCCACATTATTCCAAGTTCTCAAGCAAGCATGTTGAATCTGGAAAAAATGACTCCCCGATCCGGTATAGAATGAATGCCCGAACAATGCTCAACAGATGATTCACACCTTCAACAAGAAGATTCGCATCTGTTAGGATATTCTCATTAATCCAAGTGAGTTTCAATCGTCCACTCGATAAGTTCCCTCCTCCCCTAGCGTTTGGATTTATACTGAGCATTTGTTAGTGATAATTACTCCAATTATACCATGAGAGTATACTAGGCCTGTTATGGGAGCCTCGTCCACTCGAAGCCCTGTTAAATGAATATGTCATTCAATGTTACAATAGCTTCACTGTGCCGAAGATGGAAAGTACGCATTTCAGATCTCCAGCAATACAATAGAGCCATCAAAAGTGACTGATCGAGGTTTGCTCTTTTCAAGTTTCTCACACACCGCATGCCGCCCAGCTCAAGCATTTGGTCAAATGCCTCACTTCGACATTTTAGCAAGACCTTGTTAAATACCCGGCCATGTTCAACGAATCTGTAATGTTGTTAATTGTAATGATATATTACATTATAAATCATGTTAGGAAATACGCAACAATCTTGAGGATATTTAATATTTTATGGATTGATTACCGTGGTATCATCATGCAATGGTAATGCGGTTATGGGGTTGCTCTGTTGCACCAAGACCGAGGCATCAACATGACCTGATAATGAATCCATTCCTATGTTGTGAAAATTATAAAATATTTGCAACGATCAAAGAAATTTATCGTCCAATATAATATAAACTTTACAAACATTTTTCCCAATAAAGGACAAAGTACATTCAACGCCTTGGACAAGCAGTCCCGATATGACTGACATCCTTACATATTCCACATCTAACATTCACCCGGCTCATTTCATCCATACTAACCTGTATCCTTTGAGATTGAGGACAATCGGGTCCTACTGAAATATTAGGTTGCATCAGGATAGATGTAGAGACATGAGCCGGCCAGAAGCGACGATCTGGAATCGGAGAGAACTCAGCAGTGTATGTCGCACAAAATGCGGCAGGTGTGTAGAACCAAGAGCAATTTTTAACATGCTCGATGCCAACATTAATAGAACCGCAAACCGCAATGACATGTGAGCATGTGATATGCATGCACTACAAGTGCACTCGGAATCTGTCCCGTTGAGCACAACCATGTAATTTCCTTCGCAACACCTCACTTCGAATATGGTTTGAGAAAATTGCTCGACATCATGGATATGTGTTGCCGCAACATTTTCTTCGACGATTTGATTGTACCTTGGCACTAATTCGGATGTTGTCCTCTGGCCTTGTCTATGGCGGACCACAAAATATGCATTCAATCGGTAAAAGATCGTCAGAATCATTGTCAATATGGGAAGGCTTTGCATGCCTTTCAACACACTATTGAAGCATTCAGACAGATTTGTCATACTATTCCCATAACGACAGCCTTCGTCACAACTTATTGCCTAGTATGTACGATCCAAATCTTCTTGCCGAACAATCCAATCATCGACCTCCGGATCCGAAGCATGGATTTGTTCCATAATCCTATTACGGGCGTACGTGTTGGTGACCACTCAGCACTATAGAATTTTCTATCGACCATTTGTCATAGTCTGCTCGATGCATGTTCGCTTGCATGTGGCACAGATAAAATCGATGACAGTGCCCACGTTCTGCTGGAAAGTATTTGGGCAACAAATTCTTCAGTCATGGAAAACAATCGCTCAAAAAACATATCCCTTCACGCTGGATTAAATAAGCTAATTTGTGGAGGAAGAACTCCCAAGCACCTATGTTCTCTTTTTCAACCACCGCGAAAGCAACCGGAAATAGGTATCCATTTCCATCGACGGATGTAGCTACGAGAAGGTGGCCTTTGACTTTCCCATACAACTGAGTTGCATCGATGCCAATAATTAGACGACAAAACTGAAAACCTTTAAGCGACGGACCAAATGCCCATAATAAGCAAAAAATGCTATTTTTTCAGGAACAACTTGATGAGTCTCTGGATAAATATACGGTTGTGTTTCAAATTCATACCACGAGTCAGGATTGGTCTGTTTCATCGTCAACATGAATCTACGAATATCGGCATAAGAGGACTCCACATCACCGAATATTGTAGCCAACGCATGCTTTCTCCTGACCCACGCCTTCTTGTAGAAAATCGTGACGTGATAAGTATCTGAAACCAAGCTTCTGATCATATTGGGTATTAATGTTAAGTTGGAACTCAGTATCTTCAGGATGAATCTGCTGACAAATTTTGCGTTGCATTGCCTGTTATCAGTAAGTAGTAATGGGTTTCGACATGTATGCTCAGTTCGATATGTTCGAACTTTCCAAATTTCCCCTTTTTACTATGGCTCGCATGTAACCTCCAGATACAATTTTGCAAAACACAACCTACGGTGTACGTCTTATTTGGAAGCTAGTACTATGTATTAAACGTACTTGGCCATACTCCAAGTACTTAAAGCATCAATCAAATCAAGCTGCGAGACGAAAGATATGTTATTCCAATACTTAAATCCAGTACTATCGGGTAAGATGGTATCCCACGGCTGGCTCAGAAATGGTATCTCCTCAGCATATGTATTTGTTATCCAGACATCATACTCGAAGATATCAGGAAGTTGCGGCATTGGATCTAACGTAACGGCATAATCAACAGGAGGATAGAAAATCAGTTCAGTACTGATTGAACCGATCAGTGATCCTTGCACATGGATATCCTCGCAATAGGCATTCAAATCCAGGATATCGTATGCATCTTCATCACCAGTGATTTCGTCCTCGATGTCATCCTCCTCCTCAAGCACATTTTCCTCCACCTGTCCTCCCCTAACTGATGATTCAACGATATCGCATGGATTTATCTGACAAGTTTCTATTACATCGGCTTCCATCATCAATTGCATCATCCCAAGAGAATGTGCAATGTTTAACATCAACGTTATTGACTGAGTATCAGATACAATGACTAGACAGAATTTGTTGATGTTCGCTGGCCATTTGCACGTCACTCGAACATTATATTCACCTCAGTTGTAACCGGTTAAGGTACGAACCATCGACACGAGCTCTTCGAATGTGCTAGATAAGGGGAGACCTATCATCTAACTACTTCCCCCCTCATAGCTAACACTTCTGTTTTCAATGGCATTCTTCCATTTCAGAAGACATACAATGGAGCAAGGTTGGCCATAATCTATGAAAGAGGGATGTCAATTTAATCTCATCATATGTTGAATGCTTTCATTTTTGGATCAAAGCATAACTATAAACTTTAGTAGTGGTATTAAAGTTTATCGGTATGAGTGGGATATTTACTTGGATGACAGTACATTATGTGAGTTCTAGTGTTATATGAGCATGACACTATATAAACCGATTGCTACTTCAAATGTGTTCTAGTTTTATGTCTATAATGTCAATTGCATACACAATGAGTGTACCATCTTCTTTAACTCACACGCTCATGCATCCTAAGGGTTATTACATTAATGCATCCTAAGGGTTATTGATAACTAGGGAAAATCAGAGGGTCGTACGGTTGCACAAGGTGAAACCCTAGTCGGTGTGTTGACCACTCGAAAGTCCTCGGTTAATCAGCAAATACCCACAAATCAAATAAAAGCAGTGAAGTGCGCAAAGTGAGTTAAAATTTATTATTCTCTGCTACAAGATGCATAGCAACTAAGCACGTAGAGGTCGAACCACATAAAGCAAACCGGGTACCCTATGGTTATTTGTGAACAAATTATTTATTTACAACCATGTCATTTATCATGTATATACATATATATGTGGATTTTTTAAATTTTATATTTTATATTTTATTTTTATTTTATAATTTTGTTTTTTATTTTTTATTTATAATTTTATACTTTCTCTTTATATTTTCTGATTTTTATATATTTTTTTCTTTTAATATATAAGGAGAATACAACTATATATAAGGGTATATATACAATATAGAGTAATAGATTTATAAATACAAATAAATATAAATAAGATACAAAATAAAAATTGTTTTTGTGTTTTCTAAATTTTTCTAATGTTATTGTAATTTTTCTGAAATTTTTGCTATTATTATGTATTTTTAAAGTCAAAAATATCCCAAATCAGGGATTTAATACATATCCGAAATTGATTTGAATTTTAAAAATATGAAATAAGGTCTAAAATTACTCAAATCAATTTTAATATATATATAAAGAAAATTATAAAACAAAAAAAACAGATTTTTGGGTTTGTTAATGATTTGTTAGATTTTTATGAAGGATTTTGGGATTTTTCGATTCTGGATTAAAATAGAGTAAAATAGACAATATATAATTTTTTTGAAATTTTTAAGGACGTTTTTATATTTTTTTGGTATTTTATCACTTAGACTGTACCAAAATGAGCTCCTTTTGATTTTTAATAATTGGTTAAAATGCCCAAAAATGTGAAATAAATCTATGGTGTGAAAGTACATGACAGGAAGCATCTAACACTATTTTTACGAATTTTTAGGAGTACATTAGCTATTTTAAATATATGTCCTGGCAGGAGCATTTTTGCAATAAAAATAAATGTCAGGGGCTTGTAGGCAAATTTCCCATAAATATACAACGTTTATTTATATTTAACAATTACAAAAACCGCAAGGGGCAAACATGCAATTTGCCCAGCTCACGTGGGACGACACGTGAGCTAAGCTGGACTGGACCCAAATATAATTAACAAAAGTACAGGGGTCGTTTCACAAAATTTCCATTTTATTTTACACGTGCTATTTTATTTACATGACTAAATAATAAACACAAAAGGTGGGGTATGGATTTAGGATTTTACCCCATAATGTGCGCTATCGGACGGTCCTGGTCACTTCACTTGACACTCGTCGCCCTCCTGCGGCTTGATGACGCTTCGTCGATCAGCGGCTGCGATTAGACCCAGGAGATAGATCGGATGGCGAGGATGCTCTGGATTCAACGGCTACTGCTGCACCTGGTGCGGTTAGAAGATCCAACGACGAGGAAGCAGCCTGGAAGAACAGGTCAAGAACTTGCCCGAGGAGAGTTTCGATCCGACTTCTTGGGCTGCTCCGGTCGTCTGGAAGGCTCGGAGGAGATATAAAAAGGGAGCTTGGGCTCCTCCGCGTCAGGCGAGGGCTTCAGTAGGGTCCCTAGAGCTCAGGCGAAGGAGAACGAGCTCGATGAAATTCGGAGCTCCATGAACCTGTCCTTGAGTTGAATTCGACCCTATCTGGGTCGTTTGGTCTTCCAGCACCTGCAAGAAGATGAGGCACAACGCGCAAAAGGTCATGGGGACCTTATTGGTCGAAATGGCGTGAGATGAGGTGCGGGCGGAGGTGCTCCGGCAGTCGATCTAGGTGAATGAAGATGCGTGGAATGGAGAAGAAGCGAAGGGGGAGGTGATGGAGGTGATATGGTAGTCGGAGGATGAACGGATCGACGAGAAATCGGGTCGGAGCTTGAGAGCTCCGGCGAGGCGATTTAGCTATTCTACCCTAACTACTCACTGAAAGGCTAATCTAAAAATGAAATGAAAATAATGAAATCTACCTAACCAAGGAAAGAAAACAACTCTTATACCTGAGGGTCGGCCAGGGAGCCAGGCCGCTAGCGAGGTGGCCATGGGTGCACCTCCGTCCTCCTGGAGCTCTACCCGGCCACGAGAAGGCTCCTCCTGTCACGAGAGGATCTGCTAGACCAAAGACCAGGGCTCCTAGACTCGAAATACTGACAAAAGAGGCGATTGAAGATGGAGGGGATTATTTATAAACAAGGGTACGCACCCTTATTGGCTGGCTAATTGGAAGAAGATCGAACTATGTACAATGGATCTGAAGGGCAAGCGTGGATGATAGTCGATCAATGATGAAATCCCATAAAGGGATCGAAGGCGGTTGATCGATGGATCAAGCGTGAAAAGGGGAGGAAAACGCGGACAAGGTTCAGGAAAGTGGTATGCGTATGCGTTCGGACAGGTCACTGAATAGTGCTTAAGTGGTATGCGGGGGCATATGTGGGGTATATGCGGTTCTACGCGGTTTCCTATTTTTATATTTAAAAATAAATAAATATATACAAAAGTAACTACAACAGAATTAAATTTATGTATAATTATGGTCCAACAGAAGATCTAAGAAAAATAACTTTCATAGAGTTCAAAACAATCTCTATCAATACCTCAATAGAACGGTTAGCACACAAAATAATTGACAACAATCAACAAAATAGAAAAGTTAGCACACAAAATGCCTCTACTGTTGAATATAATGTCATTTATCTCCGTCGTTATATTTCTAACTGATCCTCCAGCAAAAGTACCAAACTTTACATATAATATATTGCATTCATAATAACTATTACTTGATTAAATTAGTTTGCTAAATTATTAGTATATTATTCTTTTTCTTCCTTGTGTGTTTACTCCAATCTCGCAGTACAACTACTTTGACGATGGATTTCAATAGTCATGGAATGTTTGGTTGGCATACATGCAAAAGCAAGGAAAACGTGGCACAAATAACACCATAAAAATGTGGCACAAATTAAAAAAATAAAAATAAATAAATAAAATGTGTATGCAGTCGCGCACAGACCGCATATGCGGTCGCACAGCCCACATAAGCGGCCCGCATAAGCGCACATGGCGCATAATGGGGGGCTTCATGAAAGCGGTGCGCTGAGGGCATCGCATATGCATATGTGGCCGCATATGCGGCCACACAAGCCGCTTTCATGAACACTGAATGCGGGACTTGACGTGCGCGTCAAGTCAGTGGGCTGGTAGGAGAGTTGACCAGGGGTCAACGATCGGGGCGACGTGATTGGGCCACGCCAGCCCGCTAGAAGACAGAATAGCTTCTCTATTCGAATTTAATTAGTAAATGATTTTACTAATTTTCAAATTAAAAAATAAAAAATGTTTATTATTCAATGTAGCATTTTAGTATGATTGTTATTTATTTATTGGTGTTATTTATTGTGTTTTGACTATTTTATTTTTATTGTGTATATTTTATTTTATTATTTTATTCTCTTATATTATATATTTATAACTTATTTTTATGTGTATAAATATATTTCTATTATATTTTTGTGGTGTTATTTATACACTTAAATAAATAGGTATATATAAGTTATATAGGCATCCTTATAGGTATTTTATCTATGTATTATATACATTATTTTATTTTAAGATATTTTCTTGAGTTTTATTTTAGCTTTATATTTTTAATAGAATATAAATAATATTTACAATCTTATAAAGATATAAAAGAATAAAGAATATTTCCCCTTTTATTGATATACATGTGTTATTATAGGTATTTTGCCTATATATTTATATAGACTTATTTTATTATATGCTTTCTTTGTTGTTTTATTCTAGTTTTAATGTGTACATGTGTTATAAATAAAATTTACAAAATTATAAAAATATAAAGTTATAAAAATAATAAGGAATGAATAAGTTGAATATTTTATTCGGGTATAATGTATAATGAGGGTCCAAAATCTAACTTCACACCTCAGCTCCAAAAATTATGAAACTACCTTTATTAAATAGCTTATTAGAAGTTATATACAATTAGAGGTGATTTTGATACATTTTGAGTTTTTATTTGGAAGATGCGGATCTATGAAGTTGAGATTTTGGCTTTTTATTATGTGTATAAAATGTACACTATGTATTCTTTTTGTGCAAACTCAATTTTGTATATTTTTTTACATTATTATCCACAACTTTCATATTCAGAGTTTCTTTATTTTATGCATAAATGATTAAGATTAAAATAGGTGTCAAAAATATTTTATTGAATGAATAAATAAATGTGGTTTTTATTATATTTTGTCTCCCCCTACTTTATTCCTTGTCAACAACTCAATTCTTGACTTGGTCTCAGGGTTTAGGGTCATAAAATATATTTGATATTTTATTCTTCTCTTTATTCTATAGTTTTGGTATTTAAAAATCATATTATTTACACAATAAATACAATAAATGATAAATGCTATTTTGTACAAATTAATGCTATTTACATGCATTAGATAGGGTTTTAAGGCCAAAATGATAGAATAAAGGTGATTAAATGGAGATTCATCAGTTATTACGTTAATGCAAGAGCTTTTTACATATATTAATATTATTTTCTATTATTTTATATATTAATATTAACTTTATTTAATATTAATATAAAGTTATATTAACTTATACTAATCTTAAATTATATTAATTTATACTAACATTATTTTGTATTAATTTATACTAATATTATTAATTTTAATATTAATTTATATTAATTTATATTGTATTATTATTATTTTATATTAATATTAGTTTTAATTTATAATAACTTATTTAAAATATTAATTTATATTAATTTATACCATATTATTATTATTTAATATCAACATTACTTTAAATTAGTAACAATTTATATTAATATTCATTTGTATTAATTTATACTACTATTTATTAATTTTAATATTAATTTTCATATTAATTTATACCTTATTATTTTATGTTAGGGTAAATTACAATTTGGGTCCTTATCTGTGGGTCAGATCCCAGAATGGATCCCCCTCTTTAAATTGTAACGATTCGAGTCCCAGGCCGTTTAAGAAACATAAATTCTGGGGCTCATGATGAAAATTCCCTTGTCGGGTAGGAGAGAAGAAGGGAACTGGGGTTGGGTTCCAACTTTTAAACAATGTCATATTCGTCATCAGCCCCAAAAAAATCATTACGTTAACGGCCCGGGGAACCGAATCGTTACAATTTAAAGATGGGGACCCAGTCTAGGATCTGACCCATAGATGGGGACCCAAATTGTAATTTACTCTTTATACTAATAAGTTTCAATTAATAATAATTTATTTCAATATTAATTTATATTATAGTATTATTATTTTATATTAATATAATTAAAAATAGTAATTATGTATACTAATATTCATTTGTATTAATTTATGCAAATATTTATTTATATTATTATTTATTTATAATATTTTATACTACTAATAATGTTTATTTATATTTATATTTATATATTTTCTTATATTAATATTTATATAATAGATGCATTATTATAATAGATTATATTATAATGTTTATTATAATCTATGTTCAAGATAGCGTTATTATAATATAATCTTATATCTAATAACATTAATAATAATATTATTATACTATTATATTATTACATAATACTATATCTTAATATTATATCTTATTATTATATTATAATAATATAGCTTTATTATAAGATATAGATGAAGATATAGTTATAATGGTTAATATCCAAATATATAAAAAGATATCTAATCATTAATATTACATGACAGATATGTGCAAGGAGGCAACAACGAATAAGGCAAGGGGATGAGAATGCTGTAGATTACATGAGAGGTTGATGTATTTGTACATAACCTGGAAATTGTGTAACATTACATGGATGGTAACTTAACGTATTTGTACATAACGTAGATTACATTGTTTATTACAAAAATCAAGTGCTACCTTAACTAAAATTATATTGCATTTGAGTAAAGAACATTGGAAAGCAAGCTTGCAGAGTTACATTACGTGGATTATACTAATAGATAATTTCATTCATATGAGATCAATTAAATTTAAACCAATATATGATTAATTATGTCAATTACAAACAGCATTAAAATTAACATAATATTTCAAAATCAATATCCGAAATGTGAAAAAAAATCATACCTATTAGTCAAGAAGAAGGAACACAAGGAGGAAACTAGATCTTAAAGAGAGAAGAGAGGAAGAAGTATTGTGTGGGGTTCGGGCGGGTTTATATAGCCTATAATTCGGCGAACCGTTCGCCGAATGTGTCATAACGCCCGCGAAGACTGCATTGAAGACCATGCCTTCACGACCGCCTTGAAGACTGCGTTTCGTCCGCTAGTGTTGATCGGCGAACCGTTCGCGTCCAAAACAAGAAAAAATATTGTAATGCCCTGACAGGGCATTTTCGCAGAAGGCGTGCCCTATTAGGGAAATTACACTTTAATCAATATTTTATTATCCTACATGTGTCTCTCTCTTCTCTCTCACCATCTCACATTCTCTATCTCTTTCTGCATTTATTCTCAATATGCCATTGATTGCATTCTCATCGTCTCACATTCTCCGATCGAGGATAAGATGCGAGAAAACCGCTTAAGATGGTTTGGTCATTTGCAAAGAAGGTCAACTGATGTACCGGTTAGGAGATGCGAGTGTTGGGATGTTGAGTCGGCTAAGAGAGGGCGAGGACGGCCCAAGAAGTGTTGGAAAGAGACTATACGAAGGGATCTTAGTTTTTTAGATATAAGTCCGAAATTGACCCAAGATAGATCTGAATGGAGGCGAAAAATCCATGTAGCCGACCCTACTTAATTGTGGGAAAAGGCTTTGTTGTTGTTGTATGCCATCGATTGCATTCTATTTTTTTACAAAGTAATAAGGTGTAAATATTTCACCAATTATTTCAAATGACCTACGAGAATTCAAGCCTCGAGCATAAAATACAAGCACTAATATTTGTATATATAATGAATATGCATGTTTCCTCTACTTAATTATAATTTTATATTATTATATATAATTTCATTGATTTGTGTTCCATCAAGTATATAGATTTCAAAATTTTCAAATTAAGTTTTTTTTGTTAAATCCTTATATTCTAATTGAATCATTACAAACCAAGTAATATTTGATAATGTTGGAGAAAATAAGAGTTGTTTATTCCTGAAATCCTAGGCTCTCTTATATAAATGAGAGACCTATGGGTAAAATCACCGGAAAGGTACATAGCAATGTAGAAATATCTCAACACTCCCCCTCAAGATGGAGCATAGATGTCAGTCATGCTAAGCTTGGACGAACACTTCTGAAATGGCCCCTGAGTAATACACCTTGGTAAAGATATCTAATGTTTGCTCTCTTGAACTAACATGAGAGGTAGAAATCAGACCCTTCTGGATCATATCTCTAGTATAATGGCAGTTTACCTCAATATATTTCATTCTCTCATGGAATGTGGGGTTGTTTGCAATAAATAAGGCAGCCTGATTATCACATTGTAATTGCATGGGTAGAGGAACATCTACATGCAAATCTGCTAACACTGCTCGAACCCACATCATTTCTGTACTTGATTGTGCCATAGCCCTATACTCAGATTTGACACTTGATCTAGCCACAACAGTTTGTTTCTAGCTTTTCCAGGAAACAAGAGAACTATCAACGAATACTGCAAAGTCCGAAGTAGATTTCATATCCTTAGGACACCCTGCATAGTCAGCATCAGTACACGCAGATATGAGAGAGTCGCTCCTTTCTTGAAAAATAGCCCTGCACTTGGAGAAGATTTTAGATACCTCAATATCAAGTATATAGCAAGTCCCTAAATGTCGGTTTCGGTCACCATTTCGATGACAGACCGAAACGGAATTTCGATCGAATTTCGGTAGAATCTCGATCGAAGTTTCGGTCATTTCGATCATTTTTGTACTAGGCCCTCATATTTCAGTCATTTCGGCCATTTCGGTCGAATTCTGATTTCGACAGGATATCGATATTCGACGAAAATTCAACCGAATTTCACTGAAATTTGAGGCCATGGTATATAGCGTCCATATGTACTTGCCGAGGTTGCTCCATGAACTGGCTCACTCGACTCACTACAAAAGAAATATCTGGTCTAGTAATAGTAACATAAAACAGCTTTCCCACCATCTCTCTGTATCTCCTCTTATCAGCCTCATATGTATCATCATCTCCTCTTATCATCCTTATAGAGGGTCGACACCCAATTATACTCGTTTCAACAAGCATGTCTGTAACATATTTTCTTTTGGTCATCAAAAGACCATATGCATTCCTAGAAAGTTCCAACCCTAAGAAATACCTTAGAGTGCCTAGATCCATAGTAACAAACTGTCTGCCTAGAAACTATTTTTCCATCTTTATCCCTTGCATATCATCTCCTGTCACAAAAATGTCATCAACATAGACCATTATGACAACAGTTCCTCCAGGTGTCCTTTGCTCAAACAATGAATGGTATGCATTAGACTTCTTGAACCCTTGCTTCTCAATCAAATCCGAGAGCTTTTGAACCATACCCTTGGACGTTGCTAAAGGCCATATATCGCCTTATGGAATCTACAAACCTGCTGACACTCCCCCTCAGCGACAAACCCCGGGGGTTGCTACATGTAAACTTCCTCATGTAGATCTCAATACAAAAAGGCATTTTTAACATCCAACTGAAAGGCCAATCACATAGCACTGCAATTGAAAGTAGGATACGTAGTGTAGAATGACGAACCACTGGAGAAAATGTGTCCAAGTAATCCACGCCGTAGGTCTGAGTAAAACCGCATGCCATTAAACTTGCCTTGTAGCGATCAAGGTTGCCATATGCATGATGGTTAACGGTAAACACCCATTTGCAACTGACCACAGACGCCCCAAGAGGAGCAGAAACCAAACTCATGTACGACGTGACTGCAACGCAGCCATCTCTTCCTCCATAGCCAAGCGCCAACAGCTATACTTCAATGCCTCCTCATAATTCCGTGGAATCTCCACGGCAGATAGAGCCATTGCAAATCTCTGAAAGTCCCCTGTTAGATGATGAAAGGAGACCTGAGAAGCAAGTGGTAGGAAGCACAAGACCGCTTCTGCTTTCGAACTACAATAGGAATATCCAGGTCAGAGGGAACGTCCTCCATCTGTGGGCTATTTTCCTGCAATGATTCCTGCACAGATATATCTCCAGACACATGGTTAGAAGCTATATTATCAAAACAAACCTAGGGCATACTGGATGATTGGCGATGACCATGAGCAGAAGCAGTCCGACGTATATAGAATTTAGGTAATGATGGAACAAGTAGCGCATGCGACTGGGTAGTAGGACGGGTGGAGGAGGTGGTGGTATTGGTAGAGGTGATGGCGGAGGTGGGGCCACAGGCACAGGAAGAGGTGGTGAATAGCTCGTAGGAGGAGGTGGCATGTAGACCTCATCATCTGAGTCTGATGAAACCAACCTGTCACCTGTAGGCAATAAGTACATCACAGACTCAAAAAATGTGGCATTTGCACTAATATAGTATTTCTTATGCAAAGGGTCATAACATCGGTATCCCTTTTGAGTCTTGGAGTACCCAACGAACACACATTTGACAGCTCTAGGAGAGAGCTTATCGAGACATGGAATCAACTGGTGAACAAAAGCAATAAATCCGAACACACGAGTGAGTGAGAATAACTCCTTCTCAGGGAAAGCTATGGAGAACGGAATTTTCTCACCCAAAACAGACGATGGCATGTGATTCACCAAATAGCATGCTATGATGACAGCATCACCCCAAAATGAATGTGGTGCACGACTCTGAATGAGAAGAGTTCGAGTAACATCAAGAAGATGACGATGCTTTCTCTCAACAACACCATTTTGCTGAGAAGTGTAAGCACAAGATGTTTGATGAATAATCCCTCGAGATGAAAGAAAATGAGATAGGGCACAAGTACAGAATTCCAAAGCATTATCAGTTCGCACAAACTTCACGGAGGTATTCTGCACTTCATTAATAAAAGTCTTGATCGTGTCCCCTGCTTCAGACTTATTTTTCAAAAGAAACACCCATGACAACCAAGAAAAATCATCCACATCCACAAGATAAAACATGTGTCCCTGGTGATCAGGAACACGACTCAGACCCCAAATGTCAACATGAAATAACTCAAAAAGGGAGCTACTGCTTCGACTCTGACGGCTGGGAAAAGCATACCAATGATGCTTTCCCAACTGACAAGCCTCGCACTGAAAGGAAGAATCAGGTGAAATCTGTTGCAGCATATGACACATCTTCAGAAGAGGGAGATGACCAAACCGAAGGTGCCAAGTGAACAGAGAGATTGATCTATACGAATGAGAAGATATGCCTGCATAGGGAGTCTAGCCCAAGAAATAAAAGCCACCATGCTCACGGCCACATCCAATTACTCTGCTCGTAAGAATGTCCTGAAAAACAAGAGACGATGGGTCAAAAATAGCTCGGTAGTGCAAATCCTTTGTAATCTGACTAATAGAAAGCAAATTCATATAGAAATCGGGAGCATGTAGCACATTCTGCAGATGCATCGAAGGCATCAAAGTGATCTCCCCATGTCCTATGATTGAGGAATGAGTCCCATCAGCTATCACAATTGTTCTTGTTGGTGGAAATGAGCAATCTGTTTATTCCATAGAAACCTAGGCTCTCTTATATAGAGAGGACCCCGTGGTAAATTGCATAAGAGTCCGGAAGAAAAGAGAAAATATGAAACGATACAGAATAACAGAACATAACATAAATCTCTACACCCCCCCTCAAGATGGAGCATAGATGTCAATCATGCTCAGCTTGGAAGAACATCTCTGAAAAGGTCCTCTGAGTAATGGCTTGGTAAAAATGTCGGCAGTCTGCTCCTCTGCACTAACATGTGAAGTAGAAATCAAACCCTTCTGGATCATATCTCTAGTGTAGTGGCAGTCTACTTCGATATGCTTTGTTCTTTCGTGAAATGTTGGATTGTTGGCAATAAACAAAGCTGCTTGATTGTCACATTGTAGCTGCGTGGGTAAAGGTACATCTATATGCAAGTCTTCTAATACAGCTCGAACCAACATCATCTCCGTGCTCGCTTGCGCTATGGCCCTATATTCAGATTCAGCACTAGATCTCGCCACAACAGTTTGTTTCTTGCTTTTCCAAGAAACCAGAGAGCTCCCCACAAAAACTGCAAAGCCTAAAGTAGACTTACGATCCTTAAGACACCCTGCATAATATGTGTCTGCACAAGCTGAAATAGATAAATCTGTGTTCTTTCTAAACAGCAACCCTGAGCCCGGAGAAGACTTTAGATACATCAGTATCATGTATATAGCATCCATATGTACTTGTCTTGGCTGCTCCATAAATTGACTCACTCGACTTACTGCAAAAGCAATATCGGATCGAGTTATAGTGATGTAAAGAAGCTTACCCACCATCTCTCTATATCTTCTCCTGTCCACCTCTTCAGTATCATTGTCATACAATTTCGTACATCCATAAGAGTGCTCGATGGTCTACATCCAACCATGCATGTTTCAACCAGTAAATCTGTAATATATTTCCTTTGGGTCATCACCAGACCCTGTGCATTCGTGGAAAATTCCAACCCCAGAAAATATCTTAGGGTACCCAGATCCTTCATGACAAACTGACGGCCCAAGAATGCTTTTGCCATCTCTACTCCCTGAACGTCATCTCATGTAACCAGAATATCATCAACATATACCATGATGGCAACCGTACCTCTAGAAGTCTTCTGAATGAACAACGAGTGATCCGCATTTGATCTTTTGAATCCCTGTCATTCAATTAGGTGGGAAAGCTTCTGGAACCACGCCCTTGGACTCTGTTTAAGGCCATATATCGCCTTGTGAAGTCTACACACCATATGATTCTCCCCCTCAACAGTGAACCCCGGTGGTTGCTGCATGTAGACTTCTTCCTGCAAATCTCCATACAAGAATGCGTTCTTGTCATCAAGTTGGAATATGAACCAATCACGTACCACAACAACAGATAGAAGAATGCGAAGAGTAGAGTGCCGAGCCACTAGAGAGAATGTATCCAAATAGTCCATGCCATAGGTTTGAGTAAAACCTCTCGCAACAAGTCGTGCTTTGTACCGATCAAGACTGCCATCTACATGGTACTTAATTGTGAACACCCATTTGCAGCTAACAATAGATGCGCCAGATGGAGCGATAACCAAGCTCCATGTGCCGCGGGACTGTAAAGCATGCATTTCTTCTTCCATAGCCAATTTCCAGCAGTCAATTTTCATAGTCTCTTGATAAGTCTGTGGTATCTTCACGGAAGATAAAGCCGCAGCAAATCTCTGGAAGTCACATGTGAGACGGTGAAAGGAAACCTGGGAAGCAAAGGGATAAGACGCGCAAGTCCGTTTCTTCTTCCGAATAGCAATAGGGACATCAAAATCACCGTCTGTTGTACTCGATGGTGCACCCTCCTCCTTGAAGAATCTTGCACATGCACATTATCTGACCCATCATTAGTAATAGCATCTGAACATACCTGAGGCGTGATGGATGCTTGACGTCCCGCCTGAGCAGGACCTGACCGACGTGTATAGAGTTTAGGTAATGGTGGGATAGGTGGTTGTAGTAGTGGTGGTGGTGGCGATGACATCGGCGTGACAACTGAGATAGGAATGGATACAGGTGGACTCAGACTAGGAGGAGGAGGAACATAGACGTCATCATTAGATGTGAAAGAAGCTAACCTGTCACCTGCAGGGGAAAAGTACATAACGGACTCAAAAAATGTAACATCGGCACTGACAAAATATTTCCTGTTTATAGGGTCATAACAACGATAACCCTTCTGAGTCCGAGAGTAACCTACAAAGACACACTTGACGGCTCTAGGAGAGAGTTTGTCAAGTCTAGGAAACAAGTAGTGAACAAAGGCAGCAACACCAAAGACACGAGGAGTAAGTGAAAACAATTCCTTATCTGGGAAGATAACGGAAAGAGGAATTTTCTCACCAAGAACAGAGGACGGCTTGCGATTAACAAGGTAGCAGGCCGTAAGGACAGCATCCCCCCAAAAAGTGATAGGCGCACAACTCTAGATAAGTAGGGTTCGAGTGATATCAAGAAGGTGACGATGTTTTCTCCCTGCCACTCCATTCTGTTGAGATGTGTAAGCACAGGTGGTTTGATGAATAATACCTTTGGACGAAAAGAAATGGGAGAGAGAGCGAGTGCAGAATTCCAATGCATTATCCGTACGAACATATTTGACAAAAGAAGAAAAAACATTCTGCACTTCGATGATAAGATTTTTAATAACATCCCATGCTTCATATTTATTCTTTAAAAGAAATACCCATGATACACGAGAAAAGTCATCAACTACAACCACACAGAACATGTGTCCCTGATTATCAGGAACACGACTCGGAGCCCAAATATCAATATGAAACAACTCAAATGGGGAGCTACTGCTCCGACTCTGATGACTAGGGAAGCTAGAACGATGATGCTTTCCCACGATGATGCTTTCCCAACTGACAGGCTTCACAACAAAACGACGAACTCGAAGAGATTTGAGGCAAGAGATGACGCATCTTTTGAAGCGGGAGGTGACCAAAGCATAGATGCCAGGTGTACGGAGAGACTGATCCGGTTGAGTGGGAAGAGACGCCAGCATATGAATTCCGGACCAGACGATAGAGACCATTCTGCTCAGAGCCACAGCCAATCACCTGCCCATTAGTATGTCCTGAAAAATGAGAGAAGATGGGTCAAATATAGCGCGACAGTGCAAATCTTTCGTAATCTGACTAATGGATAATAGATTCATGGAAAACTCAGAAGCATGTAGAACATTCTGTAAATGCATAGACGGTAACAAGGTGATCTCCCCCTGTCCAACGATGGGGGAATGAGTCCCATCGGCTATGAGCACTGAGCGTCCAGGTGGAATGTCTCTGTATGACTCAAGTCTATCCCGGTCACGGCAGAGGTAATGGGTTGCGCCGGAATCCATAAATCCAATCTGAGAGATCATGACAGGATGTAATAGTAGCACTACCTGAGGTACTGGCAGCAGCAGAAGTACTGGCAGATGCTGAAGCGGTAATGTCTGAAGATCCACCTGGAGAATCAGTAGAAGATTGAGGCATAATATCCCACAGGCGTGCCACAAGCTCTTCGAACCGGTGATCTGAAGTGGATGCCGACGGAGATGTAACATGCTCGGCTACACGCGCTGATGCTGGAAACCCATGCTTAGAATAGCATGTATCCTCGGAGTGACCCGTGCGATGACAGAAAGTGCACGGTTGGCGAAAACGGCCTCCTCAGCCACGAGGTCCACGTCCACGAAAGGAAGACTGACCACCTCTCCCTCGCGATACAGCCATCACCGAAGGGGGTGGAATAGATATGCTGAAAGAAACAGAGATGCGGCTGAGCCTCCGGTAAACTTCCTTCATAGGAGGAATAGTAGCATCAGCAAGTATCTGAGAGCGGGATGCCTCATACTCAGGATCAAGTGCTGCTAGTAATACTCCCACCATGGTAGCATTCCAGAAGGTCTTCTGCTGCTCAGGAGTAGCCGTGAGGGGTATAGTGCTATATAGTTTCTCAAGCATCCCCCACAGGAACGTATACAAAGAGTGGAGCGGCCGCCCATTCTGCTTCATCGTGAAAATGTCATGCTGGAGTTGTAACATCTTGGTCTCGTTCCGCACCTGTAAATATGTGGCGGCCAGTATATCCCACATCACCTTGGTGGTGGGCTGATGGAGGACATCATTGGTAATCTCCATCGACAGTGTTCCTGATAGCCAAACCTTGGCATAAGAATCATCGGCCTCCCAGGAGGCATAGATCCCAGTCTTCTCTGTCAGCTCTTCCTCGGTAAGTATATGCTTCTTACCGTTCGACTTCATGAGACTCATGAACTGCATCGCCCAGAGCTCATAGTTCATCCCATCCATCTTGACTATTGGCGTTGGACCTTTAAATGCGCCTATGGAGGGCATATCGACTTTGCTTTCTGGCATGTTGCCGGAGACGAAGAACTAGGGATTGTAGACGAGAAACCAATGTCTACATAAACTTGATAGGATTTGAGTGCATATGTAGACTTTATGCACTCAAATCCATGGAGAGAGCGGCCGACGGAGTAAGAAGTGTCGGCTTTGAAGAGAAGGGAACCCGACGGTGGAGGTTCCTTACGTTGGAAGCCGACGGCATTGAAGGCCGGTGGCGTCAAAGGCCGGCAGCAAGAAGAGTGTTGGCGATGAGGAGGGGTTGCCGGTAGTGGAACATGTTTATATGACGTAAGTTGTTGTCTGTTTCCACATAAATGATGTGTGACACCGGAGTCCATAATCCACTCTGTAATCTCATATCCATGACAGGATGTAAAAGCATAAGTACCTAAGGTGCTAGATGTAGCAAAGGTACTAGCAGAAGCTGAGGCTGCCACATCTGAGTGATCTCCTGAAGATAGTGAAGCGGAATGAGGTGTAATATCCATCAGTCTGGCCACAAGGTGATCAAACCTCTAATCTAAAGTAGAAGCAGCAGGAGACTAAATCTGCTCTGTTATGCGGGTTGATGCCGAGAAACCATGCATGGAATAGCATGTCTCCTCGGTATGACCTGGGTGATGATAAAAAGTGTAGAGCTGACGAATGCGACCTCCTATACCACAAGGTTTGCGTCCACGGAAGGTGGAAGAGCCTTCTCTTCCTCGAGAAGTTGCCATGGCCGAGGAAGTCTGGCTAGAGGCTGTGGATGGAATAGTAATCATGTTGAGCCTACGAAACGCTTCCTCTATGGGAGGAATAGTGGCATCCGCTAGAATTTGGGAGCGAGTTGCATCATATTCAGGGACAAGGGCTGCTAGGAATACCGCAACCATGGTAGCATTCCTATATGTCTTTTGCTGCTCTGGAGTCGTAGTTAGAGGTATGAAACTGTGGAGCGTCTCAAACATCCCACGCAAGGATGTATACAATGAATGCAGAGGATGTATGTTCTGCTTGATAGTGGATATGCCATACTGGAGTTGGAGGATCGTCGTCTCGTTCCTCGATTGAGAATATGTTGTTGCGAGGATATCCAACATCGCTTTACCAGTAGCCAGTAGGTTGATGTAACACATCATTGGCAATCTCAATCGTCAATGTACCAGAGAGCCAAACTTTGGTATAAGCGTCATCCGCCTCCCACGAGGCATTTACTCCAATCTTCTCCGTCGGCTCCTCCTCGGTAAGAATATGTTTCTTACCATTTGACTTCATCAAGCTCGTGAACTGCATAGCCCAGAGCTCATAATTTGTCCCGTCCATTTTTATAATAGGCGTCGGACTTCTGAATGCGCCTGTGGCGGGTACATCGACTTTGTTCTCAGACATATTGCCGGACGTGGAAGACTAGGGTTTTGTAAACCAAAGAATCAATGTCTACACAAACATACGTAGATTTGAATGCATATGTAGACTTATGCACCCAAATCCATTAACCAAACGGAGAGCCCGACGCCGATGCGTGCAGGCGCAACACGCGGAAAAGGGCCACGCGTGAAGGGACGGTGTGTGGGGAGCGACCCACGATCGGATGGTGCGCGGGGAGGTGCAGGCTGCGCATGGCGGTGCGGTGCGCGAGGAGGTGGGGCACGATGCGGGAGGCGGGGGCGATGCCTGAAGGCGAGGGGCGACGCGCGGAGGCGGGGGGCAGCGTACGGAGGCAGGGGAAGGGGGCGGCAGGTAGGATTAGGGTTTTGGATACGAGAGCTCTGGTCTAAGAACGTCGCTCTGATACCATGTTGGAGAAAATAAGAGAGTTGTTTATTCCTGAAACCCTAGGCTCTCTTATATAGATGAGAGACCTATGGGTAAATTATATAAGATAGATATACAGAAATAAAACAACCGGAAAGGTGCATAGGAATGTAGAAATATCTTAACAGATACAAATTCAGATGAATAAATGTGACGCATAATATTATGATAATTCTTTGATAGACAACAAAATATAATTATTACTCTGGGTGGCATTCAATCTTTCTCATGCTCTCAAGTTCTCTTTTCTTTTCTTTTACATGTGTACTCCGCGCTTTTCACCCACTGCATTCTTTTAGAAAATATATTTTTATAAAGGAACAAGAAATACATACCGCAACAAAAGTATTGAGAACCGAGATTTAGATGGACTCTTGTGAGCTCGAGTAGGAGCACATGTGTGTGTGGCCCTCCAAACCCCCTCCTGCTTTTACTACAAGAGCTTATGGAGCATGGCTCCATGAAATTCACCGATAGTTCGCTGATATTTCGATATTGTTGACTTGGCTTGAGAGGGGGATGATGCTCTTTTCTCAATTTTCGGCAATATATCGTCGATAATGATGATATATCACCATTTCAGCTTTATGTTGAAGAGAAATGTGGTCGATATGAGCCCTACTTAGCATATATGGCATAAGATGTCTTCCAAATGAACATATATGCTAGTCATAATATATCTTATACATGCGAATACGGAACTTTATTGGAAACCTTAATTTCCAAAAAAAACAAATTTCATGTGCATGTCCCCATTTTTTGTTAACATGCGAAATATCGATGGCATGTCGGCAATGTCTTCCCAAGCTTGTGAAATGCCAACGAAATCGACATTTAAGGCTATGTTAGGAAGGGGCTCATATAGAAGTACACTAAAAGTTTAGAACCAAGCAACATGAAGCTAAATTTCAATCCTTAACTTCAAATTGAAAATCCCAACAATGAATTAGCATCTCAATTGATAATAATTAATTTATAAATACAGCAATCCCCCACGAATTCACAACTTGAAAAAGAAACAAGAAGCATCTTTCAGTTGCCACATTTTTATTTTAGTAAAGGTACCTTCTAGTATGAATCCCTACCTTAGATAATGGAACTATGTCTTGAACCTCAGACCTCAATGTTGAGAAATACAATAGAAACAACAAAGTATTGTTCTTGGTGTAATATTCAACATGTCCTAAAATATCGATTTTGCTTTCATGTCGGTGAGCCAACGAAATTGAAATATCGGCAACATGTCACTGATATTTTGATGAAGTTGAGCTGAAATTGTTGAAACACAGAGCAAAAAAACACATGTTGCATGCCGATTTCGATTTCGCTGGAACCACAAAACTGAAATATTGTCGATATTTCGGTGATACTCGACAGAATTTTGCACCATGATCCTCGATCATGACTCTTATCATATTTCACGAGTGTTCAGGAAAGGCCATCTTCCTTTAACCGTGGCTTATAGTGACATTCGCATCGATGGCATCCTCCAAGATAGCACCGCTAACATCTTGCCTTAAGGCTCTCGAACCCATTCAGAGCCTATGATGTTTTTCTTGCTGCTTAAATGCATTCAGGCTTCCATGGATTAGACACCCATGCATAAGCATGAAAAAAATAGTATCATATCAACCAGTTCTACAAACAACTCATTATTATTACATTGAACTTACAACTCATTATTATAACATTGAACTTACTTTATGAGATCTCCACTCATATTGAGTTTCCATTGTGGAGAAACTTCTAGTGGGCACCATTCACATCCCAAGCTTTAACTTTAGGACTAAAGATCTATCAAGTCTCTTGGTCAATAAACCAATTGTGTCATCTTTAGATCCAATGAGATTCACATTCATCAAACCCCGAGAAACTAAATCTTTTAAGGTCTTAAGCCGGATTTAGATATGTCTCCTTATTTTCTAATTGAACTTTAAACTTTTAACCAGTGTTCATGAAATCGACTGCATGGCCTCATATGCGGTCGCATATGCTTGTGCGACATGCAGACTGCACCGATTTCATGAATCAGTGCATTATGCGCCCTCCCTGCATATGTGGCCCGCATATCCCATATATGCCTCGCATACTGCTCCAACAACTCCAACCTTTTACTCTTCTCATTCAAGTCCTTAATTCCGTAGCTCTGCCTCTTCCTTCATTCAATTGTAAGAATATGGCATGCATTTGTATACAATTGCAATGCATTATACCATTATGTATATGCAATGTTTTATGTTTTTCTCATGTATTGTTTTCACGAGTATATACAGTGTATCGTTGAATATTTTTATATATGCCGATTGAGGTTTTGCTCATGTAGTACATGTATGTGTTTTGAAGTTTTGTTGTTAAGAATAATCTAATATGTGGAGTTTCGTAAATATTTTTTGTGATTAAATATGAGGCAATTAAAAGCATATACACACTCTTCTAACATGAAGCATTTTTCTTAGATCTTTAACTCCACTTAGATACATAAATTCAGTAGTAATGTTATTCATAGATAATTATTTATTTTGAAATTAAAAATTAGAAAACCGCGTAAAGCCGCATATACCCCGCATATGCCCCTCCATATCGCTTATTCAGTATTCGGTGACCTGTACGAACGCATACGCATACCGATTTCCCGAACCTTGCTTTTAATCTTAACGATCGGGGTCATATTATCATAATGCATCGAGATTGTAGGAATTGGCTTGGTCGTCATGGGAATTTTATAGAAAAAAATCCCTTAGGGTGTGTTTGGATAGTGGGTTTAGGTGGGTTAAACTGGTTGCAGGTAAACCATTTTTGGGTTTTGGTGTTTGGATAGAGGGTTAAATTGGAGGTGGGTTAGAAGTGGGTTTATTGTGATATAATTGTATTGGAGTTTGAAAAAGTGGATAGTTATTGTGATGTGATTGTATTGGAGTTTGAAAAAGTGAGTAGAAGTGGTGTAGTTTATAATTTTTATATGATATGATGGTATAGTATATTATTTTTTGATGGAATTGACGATGGAGAATTGATTTATTTAATTTTTTTAAAAAGATAAAAAGTGGGACCCACATGGAGGGAGAAAATATAGGGTAAGGGGGGTAAACCACCCCAAGGGGGGTTTACCCTTGTGCCGAACGGCACCTTAGGTATTTAGTTTCAATTACAGTTGTCTCAAAAGCATACATCTCAGCCTCAAAAGTAGACTGAGCTAGAAAGGCCTTCTTCACAGACCTCCAAGAGAATGCAATGCTCCTAAAATAAATGCATACCCAATAACACTATTGCTCTTAGACTCATCTATTTTCCCTATCTAGCTTGCATCACTATATCCTTCTAACACAGAAGCAAGGTTGCAAAAATCGGTAGTCAGTACTCGGTCGGTTGGGTCACTGACTAAGGATTAATCGGCAGTCGGATGACTAATCGGATTTAGTCGGACTTTAATCGGTTTTGAATTTTTTTAATTATTTTAAATATATAAATCATTTTTGTATGTATAGTCTTATATATTTACATAGATTTGTACAATTTTTATATTATCATAATGAAACAAAAGAAGAAATTGAATTTAAATAAAACATTAAGCATATTAGATTAAGTTTGCTTTAAAAAATAAAAAATAAATGGTATCTCCAAGCAAAAATGAATCGACTAGTTGGCCTTAGTCGGAATTAGTCAGTACTCGGTCGGCCACCCCACCGACTAGACTAGTCGGACCTACTAGTCGGGCCAGTCGGGGGATTTTTACAATAATGCACAGAAGGATATCTATCATAATGTAAACCAAAGAAAAAAGTTCTATTCAAGTATCGCAATACTTGATCCAGAGCCCCCCAATGAGTATGATCAGGACAACTTGTTTGTCCACTCATTTTTTCAACCAAGAATGAAGTATCAGGTTTCATGCAATTTGCAAGATACATAAAACCTTCTATGATTTGTGAGTAGCTGAGTTGGGACACAGAAATTCCACTTTTGTTCTTGTAAAGTGTTTTGGATTAATGAAAATGAGTGATTACATCTTTGTTATATGGATACCCGAATTTCTCAAGTACCTTCTCAACACAGTGAGATCGAGAAACTATAATACCAACAACTAACCTCATCAATTTGAAATCTAAGACACATCAACGGCACCCAAGTCTTGCATCTCAAACTTGTTACTTAAAAATGGCTTAGTTTCATTGATAATCCTCATAAAAGATCCAAATAATGATATGTCATCAACATATCAACATACAAGCACAACACAATACACCAAGGTTGCAGAAGTCAGTAGTCAGTACTCGATGGCAGGGTCACTAACTAAGGGTTAATCGGCATCTAGGAGAGTAATCGGATTTATCGGGCATTAGACGATTTTGTTTTTTTAATTATTTTAAATATATAAATCAATTTTTAATACATATACTCTCATACAATTTTTTTCATATTTATATAAGCTTAAAAAAAAGAAGCAATTATAGCAAAATAAGAAAAAATGAAGCAAGTTACGAACAAAATTTTTGCTACATAGCACAAGCTAATGTTCAAAAACAAACACAACGTATAAAAAAGATGAGTCGTTATTGAAGCGACGTTCATCGGAGGTGTATCCGTCTATATAGTCACAAACTTACAAGTTACTAATCAACAAATAAAAAGCTAACAATACTCACAAGTGACTAATCATTGTAATCAACAAACACAAAGTTAATCGACAATCACAAAAGATAAATAAAAGATGTGATAATTAGCTAACCTTGTATAAGCTAACCAACATGCAAATCAGCAAGAATATCATATTTTCAATCCTGAAAGAACCCTAACAAGCTTCTTCATTATGGAAATAAGGTAGAGCAACTCGACAAACAGTGGTGGCAGTACATTCAACCAAGGTAGATCAACATAAAAAAAAATCTGAAAGCAACAAAAACAACCTAACCGCTTTCCTAACAAAAGGCGGTGGAGAAGAGGGAGTTGCGACGTCAAAGAAGGTACGTCAGAGGACCAACGTCAAGAGTTCTCGACTCATCGTCGGACGCAGTGGAGAGGGTGACGATGTGGAGGAGCTCGAGTTCCAGGAGGCGAAGAAGCTCAAATGCGGGTGATGGGTTTAAGGGAGTGAGGGTTACTGTTCGACAGTAACCCCAGATCCCTCCCAATCGAGTTTTCGGATCCGGATGCAAGTTTTTTTGTTCAAAGCTTCTATGCAAAAGCCGAGCTCGTAGTCGGTCGACTAGTCGATTGAGTAATCGGGTCAACTAACTATAGACTGATTTGGCCTAATCGAGCTGGCTACCCCTTCCCCCCTCCGATTCGACTAGTCGGGCCAACTTTTACAACATTGCAATACACCCATGACTTTTCACCTTGGAATAAACACAATTCTCCTATAAAGCCACATGACAAAATAATCTTGTCAGAAAATTCATGACACTACTTTGATGCTTATTTTAATTCATAAAGAGAATAACCCAGCTTGCAAACTTTTCCTTCAACCTTCTCGACATTACCATGAAGAAAGGCAGTTTTAACATCAACTGGTGGATGAATAGATCATATACGTATGCCAATGCTATAAGTATTCGGATTGTGATCATCTTGGAATAGGTGTCAACTTAATCGATACCTTCCTTTGCCTATCTCCCTTGGCAACTATTTAGCTTTTACTTTTCAATTGATGCGCCAAGCCTAAGCTTAATCTTCAACACCCATTCACATTCAATAGTAGAGAACCCTTTGGGTAAATCAACCAATTCCCCAGTTTCGTTAATCATAATGGAATCTATCTCTTTCTTGACGGCATTTTTACATTGCTTTGCTTTAGATGAAGCCATGGCTTTTCTGTAACTTGATGGATTGCCCTCGATCTGATAAGCAACATAGTCTCTATAAATATCCTAGGAAATCCACGGTTGTTTATCCCTCCTAAGATTATTGGGAAAAGAAGTCGAGTTGTTTATTCCATAAACCCTAGACTCTCTTATATAGGAGATCTATGGGTAAATTACATAAAGCATTCATAAGAAAAAGGAAATTAGGAAACAGTACAAATAACGTAACATAAAATATATCTCTACACTCCCCCTCAAGATGGAGTATAGATATCGATCATGCTCAGCTTGGACGAGCACTTCTGGAATGGTCCTCTAAGTAAGGCCTTGGTAAAGATATCTGCAGTCTGGTCCCCTGAGCTGACATGAGATGTGGAAATAAAACCCTTCTGAATCATATCTCATATATAGTGGCAATCAACCTCGATGTGCTTGGTTCGTTCATGAAATGTTGGATTATTTGCAATAAATATAGCAGCTTGATTGCCACATTCCAGTACCATAGGAAAGGGGGCCTCTATATATAGATATGTAAGAACGGCTTTAACCCTCATCATTTCTGTACTGACCATAGCCCTATATTCAGACTCAGCACTAGATCTAGCTACAACAGTTTGCTTCTTGTTCCTCCATGAGACAAGAGAATCTCCAACATATACAGCAAATCCAGTGGTGGACTTCCTATCCTTTGGACAACATGCATAATCTGCAAGACTGCATCTCACATGCTGAGATAGTGACCTCCTTGCCTTTCCTAAACAATAGATCTGCACCTGGAGATGATTTAAGATACCTGAGTATCATCTGTATAGCATCCATATGTACCTGGCGTGGTTGCTCCATGAACCGGCTCACCCGACTAACAACAAAAGATATATCGGGTCTGGTAATGGTAACATAAAGAAGTTTTCCTACCAGCTCTCTATACCTCCTTCTATCCACCTCATCAGTATCATCATCATATAGTTTCATGCTTGGATCTATAGGTGTAGTAGCAGGTCGACATCCAAGCATTCCTATTTCACTTAGCAAATCAGTGACATACTAGGTCATCACAAGCCCTTGTTGATTTCTGGCAAACTCCAGTCCCAAAAAGTATCTAAGGACTCTAAGGTCCTTGGTGACAAATTCACAACCCAAAAGTTCTTCCGCCCTCTTGATTCCCTGTATGTCATCTCCTGTAATAAGGATATCGTCAACATACACCATAATTGCAATCATACCTCTGGATGTTTTTTGTATAAAGAGGGAATGATCTGCATTTGAACGTTTACCCCTGTCTTTCAAACAAGTCCGAAAGCTTGTGGAACCAAGCTCTAGGGCTCTGCTTAAGGCCATAAATTGCCTTAGGAAGTCTACACACCTGTGAACACTCCCCCTTAACAGCAAAATCAGGTGGTTGTTGCATGTAGACTTCCGCCTGAAGATCACCATATAGAAATGCATTCTTGACATCTAACTGAAACAACGACCAATCTCGAATCACTGCCATAGAGAGAAGGATCCGTAAGGTGGAATGACGAGCAACTGGTGAGAATGTGTCAAGATAATCCACCCCATATGTCTGTGTAAACACCTGTGAACACTCCTTCTCAACAGCAAAACCAGGTGGTTGTTGCATGCAGACTTCCTCCTGAAGATCACCATATAGAAATGCATTCTTGACATCTAACTGAAACAACGGTCAATCTTGAATCACTGCCACAGAGAGAAGGATTCGTAAGGTGGAATGACGAGCAACTTGTGAGAATGTGTCAAGATAATCCACCCCATATGTCTGTGTAAACCCTCATGCAACCAGGCGTGCCTTGTATACCATCTGCATTGTGCTTAACTGTAAACACCTATTTACAGCTAACTGTAGACACACCAGTATGAGCAGGGACAAGGCTCCAGGTGCTTCTCGACTGAAAAGCAGCCATCTCTTCTTCCATAGCTAAGCGCCACTGACTGTCCTTCAAAGCTTCTTGATAATTTCGTGGAATAGCCACAGCCAAGGAAGGCCGTATCGATATCGTTTCAGTCCGCCCGGAAATGGATATATCGGGATATATCGCCGATATATCAACGATATCGGTGGAAATGTCGGAAATGGCTCAAAAAAGCCATTTTTGTCGTTTTTTCAGAAATTAAGATCATCCAAGATATTAAAACAACAAATAACTTACAAATACACACTTATGTCACACATATCAATCATTTATAGCCCATATATCGCACATATCGGTCATATCGAACATATCGTTGTTAATGTTTATTCCTGACATATAGATATTGGAAATGGATTCCATTCAAGTTCTTATAACATTAAATAACTTACAAATATACATTTAGATGACACATATAGATTATTTTGTGAAGACTATGATTATTATATTGCACATATACGTCACATTGAACATATCACCGGTACTGTTAGTTGTTGACCAATATATATATATATGGGAAAAATGGGGCTGCCCCCTAGGGGCAACCAATATGGCTGCCCCCACCCCATTTTTCGCAATTTTTTTTATTTTTTTGAAAAAATATCACCATGTATATTCATCCCTATATCCCTCCTATATGTCATTCGAATTTCGTCAGAAACAGAGACTCCTACGGCCTCCATCCAGACGTCATTTTTTTAAAGGTCGCAGGACTTTTTAAATCGACCATGTCTAGATGGAGGTTGTAGAAGTCTCTGTTTCTGACGAAATTCGAAAGGCATATAAGAGGGATATAGGGGTGAATATACATGGCGATATTTTTCAAAAAAAAATAAAAAAATGCCCAAAAATAGGGCGGGGCAGCCATGTTGGCTGCCCCCAGGGGGTAGCCCCATCAACCCCTATATATATATATATATATATATATATATATATTGAAAATGGAGTTCATCCAAGTTCTTAGATCACTAAATAACTTACAAATATACTCTTAGATCACACAAATCAATCATCTATGAAGCTTATATCGCATATATCGATCATTTCGAACATATCGATATATAATGTTGATTCTTGACTTATAAATATTTTTTGAATAATTGACTTATAGATATTGGAAATGGACTTCATTCAAGTCTTACAACATGAAATAACTTGCAAACATACTCGAAGTTTAATACTAGGTGTAGTTAGATATGTGTTTTAATACTGGGTGTAGCTAGATAATTAGTGGAATCAATTTTGCATAAATAATAGCATTGATATATAGAGATATCGGCGAAATATCGATTGATATCCAGGATTTTTTATACTGAATCCAGTCATTTTTGACCGATATGAGCCGATAGCCGATATATCAGCGATATATCGTTGATATCCCTGTAAAAGGATATACTGGGTGATTTCGATACCCCTACCCTGTCGAAACCGATAACTCGACGATATATCGCCAATACGGCCTTCTATAGACACGGCAGATAGTGCAACAGCAAAGTTCCTGAATTCACCAAATAAGCGATCAAAAGAAACCATCGATGATATAGGATATGATGCACAGCTATGCTTCTGCTTCCGTAGCGCAATAGGTAGGTCTAAATCAACAGCTTCCACATCTGTCCCCTGTAAAGAATCCTTCTCAGGTAAACAATTAGATCCATCATTAGAAACTATATTCTCAAGACATACCTCATGCGTGCTAGATGATGAGCGGTGACCATGAGCAGAAGCAAGCCGACGGATATAGTGGTGTGGCAATGGTGGAACAGAGACTGTAATCGGAAGTGGGGGTGGCGTAGATAGTGGTAGTGGTGCTGGTGGTAAAGGAGATGGTTGTGGTGGAGGTGATGGAAGTGATGGTGGTGGTGGCTTGTATATGGCTTCATCAATGTCTGAAGACATCAACCGATCACCTATAGGGGAGAAGTACATAATGGACTCGAAAAAGGTGACATCGACACTAACATAATACTTCATACGCATCGGAACATAACACTTGTACCCTTTCTGTATCCTGGAGTACCCGACGAAGACACACTTGACAGTTTTAGGAGAAAGCTTGTCAATACCTGGAGACAACTGGTGGACGAAGGCATGGAAAGCCGTATCCCGATATATCGGCGATATATCACCAATATATCGATATCGACATGGGACCGATATCAAAATCGATATATCGATATATCCGATTTCAGGCATTTTCTTCAGAAAGATTCCTAGATATAGCGATATATCGGCGATATATCGTTGATATATCGATATCGACACGATATCGAAACGATATCGATATCGATATGTCCTTCCATGTACGAAGGTAACTGAGCCAAACACACGACGAGTAAGTGAGAACAATTCTTTTTCAGGGAAGGCCAAAGAGAAAGGAATCTTCTCACCCAAGACTGGCGACGGCATGCGATTAATGAAATAACATGTCGTTAGAACAGCATCACCCTAAAAAGAATTAGGAGCACGACTCTGGATGAGAAGTGTCCTAGTGACATCAAGAAAATGACGATGTTTTCTTTCTACAACTTCATTCTGTTGGAAAGTATAGGTACAGGATATTTGATGAATAATTCCTTGGGTGGAAAAATAATTGGAGAGAGTATTAGTACAAAATTCCAAGACATTATCAGTTCTCACAATTTTCACAAAAGCAGAAAAAACATTACGTACTTCATTTGTGAAATTTTTGATAACATTCCCAGCTTCAAATTTATTCCTTAATAAGACCCAAGACAGACGAGAAAAATCATCAACAACAACAAGATAAAACATGTGCCCCTGATGATCAGGGACACGACTGGAACCCCAAATATCGACATGAAACAACTCAAAAATGGAGTTACTGCTCCGACTCTGACGATTGAGAAAGGTAGATCTATGATGATTTCCCAACTGACAAGCCTCGCACTAAAAGGACGTGTGAGGTGGGATTTGGGGCAGAATACGACAGTTTCTGAAGCAGTAGATGACCATAGCGCAACTACCACATAAATGGTGAGATAGGGCCAGCAGGTAGAGAGATTCCGGCATGGAGTTCGAACTAGGTGATAGAGACCGCCCTACTCACGGTCACACCCAATCACGTTGCCCGTAAGGATGTCCTGAAAAATAAGAGAAGATGGATCAAAAATGGCTCGACAATGTAAATCCTTCGTAATCTGGCTAATTGACAACAAATTCATAGAGAAATCAGGTGCACGCAACACATTCTTTAGATGCATAGAGGGTGTCAAGCTAATCTCCCACTAACCAGTGATCGGGGAGTGAGTCCCTTCTGCAATAACCACAGTGCGTCCTGGAGGAACCTGTCTGTAGGCTGTAAGTTGACCCTTGTCTCCACACAGGTGATGTGTGGCACCAGAGTCCATAATCCACTCTATAGTATCAGATCCACTACTGCTAGTGAGTGCATAAGTACTACCTAAGGTACTGGAGGAGGCTGAAGCAGCTACATCGGAATGACTCCCAGAGACCGGCGAGGGTGGTACAGGACTGGAGGGAGGTATAATACCCCTCAATCGAGCTACAAGATCACCAAAACGTTGATCCAAAGAGGAAGCAGCTGGAGGCTCAATCTGTTCAGCCGCTCGAGCAGAAGCAGGGAATCCATGCTTGGAGTAGCACGTATCCTCTGTATGCCAAGAACAATGGCAGAAAGTACATGGCCGGCGAACACGAACTCCCCTGCCCCGAGGTCCACGACCACGAAACTGAGAAGAACCTCCGTGGCCTCAGGATGCCGCTATTGCTGAGGATGTCTGATTGGCAGTAGAAGGTGGAACAGTAATACGACTGAGTCTGCGGAAAGCTTCCTCCATAGGAGGAATAGTAGAGTCTGCCAAAATATGGGAATGGGCTACCTCGTATTCTGGATCAAGGGCTGCTAGGGACACACCAACCATGGTGGCATTCCTATAAGTCTTCTGCTGCTCGAGGGTAGATGTGAGAGGCATAAAGCTATATAGCTTCTCGAACATCCCACGTAGGGATGTATAGAGGGAGTGAAGTGGCCGCCCATTCTGTTTGGTAGTGAAGATATCATGTTGAAGCTATAGAATCTTCGTCTCGTTCTTTGCATGTGAATAAGTAGCTGTAAGAATATCCCACATTGCCTTGGTTGTGGGTTGATGGAGTATATCATTGGCAATCTCTATTACCAACGTACCTGAAAGCCACACTTTGGCATATGCACCATCCTTCTCCCATGAGGCATTAACCCCCGACTTCTCAGTCAGTTCTTCCTCGGTAAGAATGTGTTTCTTACCAACAGACTTCATCATGCTCATGAGCTGCATAGCCCATAGTTCATTGTTTAACCCATCCATCTTGACTATAGGCGCAGGACCTCTGAAGGCGTTTGTGGAGGGAATATCGGCCTTGTCCTATGACATGACGGCTTGAGAAGGCTAGGGTTGAAGACTAGATAGGATTGTGTCTACACTAACATAAAGAGATTGGATTGCATGTGTAGACTCATGCAACCAATCTCAACATGGAAGAGGACTAGATGACGGTGGAGACGCACACGCAGGCAAGACCTTAAATGTCGATTTCGGTCACCATTTCGGTAACGACCAAAACAGAATTTCGATGGAATTTCGGTCAAATTTCGTTCGAAATTTCGATCATTTCGGTCATTTTTTGTACTAGTACCCCTATATTTCGGTCATTTCGGTCGAATTTCGATCGACTGGATATCGATATTCGACAGAAATTCGACCGAAATTCGCTGAAATTTGAGGCCATGCATGCAGGGGCCAACGTGGAGACGCGCTAGGCAAGGGCCCGTGTGGAGACATGCGCGGAACAGGGGCTGGCGAGGCAGGCAGCACGCACGCGCGAGGGTTGGCGAGGCAAACGACACGCGGCGCACGGAAGACGATGGCGCGCCGGGCTAGGCGACGCGCAAGGTAGGGCGACGGTGCGCGAGGTCGTGCTGGGCGACGCGCGGTGCTGGGCTGAGCAGCGCACGCAGGGTTGGGCGGCGAGAGAGGGGGGATTGGGCAGGGCTAGGGTTTTAGAGCTCTGGTCTAGGATCGCTGCTCTAATACCATGTTGGGGAAAGAAGTCGAGTTGTTTATTCCATAAACCCTAGGCTCTCTTATATAGGAGAGTGACCTATGGGTAAATTACATAAAGCATCCATAACAAAAGGGAATTAGGAAACAGTACAAATAACGTAACATAAAATATATCTCTACAAAAATCAACCTCATCCAATGGTTCGTTGCATTCAGATAAGGACTCAACCTCCACATTCGATATCTTTTCCACTTGGTCTGGAATAGAACTTGATGTGGAAGCTATATCGTTAGTCAAATTTTGAGGAATTTCATTCTTCATAGGGATGGCATCCTCAAAGAAGGTAGCATCACAGAGTTCAAAAATATTGTTCGCATCAAATCTAGGTATCTCAGGCCTAATTACCAAGAATCTATATGCATAGTTGTCTTCCAAATAGCCTAAGAAGATTACATCAACAGTTTAGGACATATCTTCTTTCTTTTGTATTATGCGACTAAAACCTTACAAGACATTCCAACACTTTCAGACTTTTTAAACTCAATTTCTTAGACCTCCACAATTCATACAGACATTGTTCCTTATGACCTTGAGGAATCATATTCAAAATATGGCATGTCATATTCAAGGCTTCTCCCCATATATAGATTGGAAATCCAGAACTTTGTAGGAGTGCATTGATTATTTTTTAGAGTTAGATTTCTCTTTCCTTATTTATTGTGTATCTTATATTTTTTGTCTTTATTATGTAATTTGCCCTCTAGTGTTTCTCCTCTCTATATAAAAGAGTCATATGGTCCCTTTCATAGTCAACTTATTTTCCGCATGGTATTAGAGGGATGGTGCTAGACCGGAGCCTAAGACCTACATGCTCCCACCCACTACCTCTCAGCCCTCACGTTATCGTTTACCCTTACACCGTCGCCCCTCCCTCCACAGCCTCATCTTCCCTTACAACACCTCTTATGTCGCCGCCTAGCCTTAGGCACAGCCACGCAGCCCTAGCAATGGCTTAAGGCTTTGTATGACCCCAACGAGTCCCTCCACCCAACCACCTGTGTTTTCTAGTGCCGCTCCGTCCACCGGGCTCACCCAGCAGCACCACCTCTGGCCCCACAGGCTCTCCCGCCACCGCATCGGACTTCGTGCTTCTTCTATGTCTACGGTCCCTGAGAGGTCTGATTTTAGACGAAAAAGGAGATTTTGGACCTTCAAATCACCCCACTGGCACCTATGCAGATCCGAAGTTGATGGGAATGGTTGTGGCATGGGTCTGCACAGATAACCGATTCTCTATATGATCGTGTAAACACATTTATATCAGTCTATATCTCATATCCTTTCCCAACTTCTTCATCATCATGTCAGAAAACATAGGTGACTTATTTTCCTTCGGTACCTTCAAGGGCCCGACACCCATTATCAAAAGATAGGACCAACTATGAGTTGTGGTCCATGCAGTTTATAACCATCATGCAGTGCAATAACAAGGAGCACATTCTGACGCAGCCAGAACCGACTGACAAAATCGAGGTAAATGCTTCGTGGAAGCAAGATGACACATATGTGTGTCTATGACTATTGATACTATGACCGCAAAGATAGTCAATGACATCCTCCATCAGCAGACTGCCAAGGCAACGTGGGGCATCCTCGCAGCCACTTACTCTCATGATAGGAATGAAACAAAGGTCCTGCAGCTTCAATTCGATTTCTTCATAGCCAAGCAGGATGGTTTCCTTCTTCATCTCTTCTGGATCAAGGACATGTTTGAGATGCTTCACAACTTGAAGCCTCTGAACACTACCGTAGAGAAGCAGTAGGCATACAGGAACGCCACTACGATTGGTGGTTTCAGGCAACACTTGACTCATAGTACGATGCCATACGCACCCAGCTTCTCACGATTATACTATACCTCCTATGGAGGATGCCTACAATAGACTGAGCAGGATCACAATGCCACATGTTGTCACTGCTCACACCTTTGCGATGGTTGCATTTCGTAGCAAAGGAGGTCCAATTCAGTTCAAAAGATGTGGTGTATGTAGTAGAGGAGGCAGATGACCGCGTCAACCGTGCACCTATTGTCACTGTTATGGACACTTTGAGGACATCTGCTACCAGAAGCATAGTTATCTCGCTTCCGCTCGTATTGCCGAGCAAGTTGAGCTCCTACCGCTTATGTTGATCAGAAGTTCGTGCGATCTAGTCTCACATCTGAGACATGAGGTATAGCTTATGCACTTACCAATTGTCACAGGGCAAACATGATACAATGGATCTGTGCGAAGACAGAGCTTAGTTCACATCTTACAGATATGTACCTCCAAGCATATCCGTTGATATTGTAGATGGACTCATTCCCTATTACAAGACATGGGGAGATTCATTTGATGCCATCTATGTAACTGTAGAATGTGCTTCATGCGCCTGATTTCTCTATGAATTTAGTCGGTTGATCAAATCACCAAGGATTTGTATTGTCACGACATATTTGACCCCTCTTTTGTTGTGTTTTAGGATATATTCATGGGCAAGGTGATTGGATCTGTCTGTGAGCAAGAAGGTCCCCACAGACTAGTCCAGTTTCTATATATTGGTGCTTCTTCTATTCCCACTGGATCAATCTTTCCGTACATGTGGCATCTTTGGTTTGACCACATTTACAAAAGCTATGTCAAGTCCTCCCTCAGATCTATCTCAATCTACTTTTCAGTGTGAGGTTTGTCAGCTTGGGAAGCATCATCAATTTAGTTCTCCCAGTCATCAGAGTCGCAGTATCAGTACTTTATTTGAGCTGGTCCATTTTGATGCGTGGGGTCCTTGGATTGAAGGGCTCAGAGGTTTCACATCTAGTTATAACAATTACCATTGTGTTGGCAACCATCAAACTCAGTTGATAGGGTCCTAAACTCGACAATGCATCTACTTGAATTTTTGGGTAAGGATCTTAAGTGCTTTACAGAGACCTCAATAGTCGCCTTTTCCCCCTAATATATGATGGAGCACATGTGATGCCTCAATACATACCTTTAGATAGAGCTAATGTAGTAATAAACACATATCTTTCATTTAAGAAAGCTCCACCAAGCTGTAAGATAAAATTATCATGTCTGGTTCCCTCGGGGGAAGAATACATAATAATTCATTTATCTAAATAACAAAGAAACCATATTTGAATGATCATGTATTAAGAGCTAAATTGGTAAAAGTTTTAGTATTCAAAGATGCTCTAGTTATTCCTAATAAGATTGCCTGATAATATATTGTCTCATCATGGGAACATGTTCTATCTTGTAGCGATTGATGTTTTCTAGATTGTTGTGGATTTTTCTTTTGAAAACAAGTCTGAGGCTGGGTTTATTATCCAATATGTTACTTATAAAGTAAAGAATATTTTTCTGCTACTGTTAGATATGTTCTCTCTGACAATGCCTTGGAGTTCTGCACTATACAGCTTGTTCAGTTCTTCAGGTCCCTTGACATTATATAATGGACCTCTTATGTGTACACTTCTCTGTAGAATGGCATTGTTGAATGCAAATATTACCATCTTCTTGATGTGACCATGACCCTCCTTATTCAAAGTCATGCTCCCCACTCTCACTATGGAGTGATGCAGTTCTTACCACTTGCTATCTAGTCAAACGGATGATGTCCTCTGTGTTAGGAGAAAATGTTCCTTTTTCGATTGTGTTTCACAAAGGATCTTTTCTCTCTAATACCTCGTGTTTTTGGCTTAGTGGCATTGATAAGCTCTTTCCCAGAGCTATTAAATGTGTCTTTGTGGGATACTCCCAAATCGAGAAGAAAATTCTTACAATAAAAAAAGAAGAAAATGATTTTGGAGCATACAGAGTCATTGGGACCAGATCAATCAAGCTTTATAATGCTGGGAAATTCATCTGATATTTTTATATGTGAATGTGAATACCAGACTTTCTTCTTCTCCAAGGGAGCTGAATCAGTCCATAATAGCCCAAATCAATAAATAAACTCTAATGATTAATCAAATCCTAATTGTCTGACTCATAGTAAACTCCCACTCAAATAAACTATCTTAATTTATACCCTAATTGGAGATAATATTTTATTGTAAAATATCTAAAATAAAAATGAAATAATGATGTACTTAAATTCGGGATAAAACCCACCAAAATATTTTCTCTTATACAACGGCAGTGATACAAGTAGCCGACACCAGCATCCTGGACGGAGGTTCTACATGCAACCATGGACCTTGCAACATCTTGAGCAACTTGGTTAACACATCATCACGTAGACTAAAAGCTAGTGTTTAAAGCCCCTAAAGCGATGGCAACATCTTTAGATGTCTTAGAGAGACATAAAAACGGCGGTAAGTCAAGGAAATAAAGATCAGGGTCAATGGTAAAGGATCTAGGGATGCATGTTGGGTAGATTTAACTTGTTTATAAGCACGATTAACAAAGAAGATGTGAGGCATACAAGATAAAGGGTCGATCAAGGAATTTAAAGATCAGGGTCAATGGTAAAAGATCGAGGGATGCATGTTGGGTAGATTTAACTTGTTATCAACACGATGAACAATGAAGATGCTAGGCATACAAGATAAAGGTTGATGAGATGGAGATTTTAATGGACAAAGCAAATGTGGAGTGGGAGGATGTTTGGAAAAAGAAGGGCATAGAGCACAGATGGTTGTTAGTTGTGGTTGACAGGGATGTTGATACAGATTGTGACGAGGCTGTAGTTGATGAAGAAAGCTACAAAGAGTTCATCAAGGAAGATAACCGAGTGAAATATTCTCTTCATCTGTCATATCACCTACATACTTCCAAATTGTTGGAATGATTCAAGGTTAATCTTAATAATTTTTTGATGAAGAAAGATGATATTTCGGGATGAAAAGAGGTGGAATGAATGGAACAAGAAGGAAAATACATAGATATCATAGGGATTTTGGAGGTGAATGCACAAAAATGAGCCAATAAAAAGTGAAGCACAACAAGCTGCGAAGCATGAGATTATAGGGCTGCTAATTAGAGTGATGGGTGGGCAGTGAAGAATATATATATAGGGGGCCTTTCAAATAGGACTTGGTCCTTCCATCCTTAAGGAAGGCCAACAATCGTAGCCGTTAGATTCAAATCTAACGGCACCATCAATTTATTTGCCCAAAAGGGCATTCTGATCATCAATTTTTGCATTAATTATGCACGCCAATTAATATTCCGAAAATACTAAATTTAGCTAGTTTTATTTTTGGTATTTTTCGCAATATCATATTTAAATATCAGTTTTGTGCTGGGCGATATTACGTGGGACATATGTTTGTATTCTCGAACATTATTTTGTATAATCCATGGATCCTTTTGTAACGATTATATGTTTTTCTGTAGAATCCGTAGTTCATTCAAAAAGTCGTCAGTTATTTGTAAATTTTACATGGTTCTTTGTATAATACAATCCATATTAGCAATTAATATGTGGTTCTTTGTAACGATTGTATGATTTTCGTATAACAAATTCTTATGGTTCTTTATAAAATGCGGTAGTCATTCACGTTTATTTGATGATTAAATATAAACTAAATATGTATAATACACATCTAAAATGTATAATGCACATCCAAAATGTGTAATGCACATCAAATATACAAGATATATAAAAAAATTATAATTTTCATTCGCAACCAATTGAAATGTAAAAATACAGAACAATTATGTATAATACATATCATAATTGTGTAATACACATCAATATTGTATAGTACACATTAATATTGTATTAAACTGCGAATCATTCTGCATTCAGGACTGGATGCAGCATTTTTTATCGTCGTCGCTTGCATGACGAACTACTCTGATAGTCGCCGCCACTTTCGCGTAATCCTTGGACAGATTCCCCACCGTCCAGGTCGGATCGACACGTTGTCATTGACGCCTGTGTGAAGAACTTGCCAATGAGGCCGCGCATGACGTCGTCGACTCCGCTCATGTGCCACTGTCGTCACCTCCGCTCACGCACTTCCTTCATCAACTCCATAATGTGGTGAAGAGGTTAACATCCCACGATACTCCAATGTGGATTCTCTATTGACGGTGAAGACGGAGATAAAGATAGTGAAGAGGTTGACGAAGCCTTTGGTAATGGCAGAGATGATCGGAGTAATCGCCAACGTTGCCGTCGTGCGCATCCTCTTCTTCCTCTTGTTTTTTGAACGTGTGAGATTAGGGTTTTGGAATGGATTGAATGTGGTAGCGTGAATGGCAAATTAGGAGAGAGAGGGAGAGAGGCAACGTGAATGACAAATTAGGAAAGAGGAATTAATGAGGAGATATTTTAGGTGGTTACATGTTATATTTAGATAATGAATAATGACCAAAATGGGTTTTTGGTTAATTAAATAATATTATTAACATACCTTTTTTAATAACCGTCCGATTAATTATGAATGGATGGGATCGTTGGCCTTCCTTAGAGATGGAAGGACCACGTCCCATTTGAAAGATATCCTATATATATATATATAAGAGGACAACATCCTCAATGACCACTCATAAAAGTGAACATTTATTATACTATTACACACAATGCCTTTTAAATGCATCCTTAGTTAAATTGACTACTAACCTCCTAATGAAATTCAAAGCCTCTTATTATTGGACAAGAAGAAACTAAAAGGACAATAACATGATAAACCAAATTTCAGGTCACATCAATAACTAGATGTGACAACAGACGGTAGTAACCACGTGAGTTGTTGATGGATGTTGCCAAGCATTTGTAAAAGCATCTCAACATAAGTCTCCATCGTACATTTTTTCCCTATTTGTTTCATCGGCCAAGCAACGAACACGCACTCTATCTTCAGTTTTTCCTTGACAGCTATGCTTTATTGACTTGCAGAGGAATCACAGTATCACTTTGTCCCTATGCCATCTTTTACCATCCATGTCTATACCTCCACTTGAACCTAAAATTCTTCCATAATTATATAGTGCTCAATGGATGATGAAGATATAGGACCCTAGAACCAGAAGACCCGAACTATGTTATATGGTACAAGTAAAATGAGAAGATGAGCTCCACTAAAAATGCTGATAGTACAGAAAGTGGACCAAAAGAGTAGTAGGAGGCGAGGATCCTCTCACTTGTCTTGTCGTAGGTCGCTTTCTATCCTCCCGTATATAGGTAGGAGAAGGACGGGTATATGATAGAGAGTTGAGAATCAATACACCGTGACTTAAAAATCCCAATCCTAGCATAAGAAATGGATCTCGAAGTCCACTAGAGGCATGATGTGTAAGCTACACCCTCCAATAAAGCTGGTAAGGATGGTCACACTGTTATAGCTACAGATCAATTTGACAATATTGCTCTGAGGTCCGAAGACTACCACCCTAGGTTCGTCAAGAACAAATGTCAATTGACACCTGAACAGGGAGACATAGCTCGAGCTTCAACTCAAGAAGTTTGACATCCTGAAGAAACAAGCAGATGTCTACAATTCCCAGTCTATATTGTATAGGTTGGGACAACTTGGCAATGCTATTATGGGTCTGAAGCCTATAACCTGCGATTTTTTCAAGACCCTTTGAACAATGTGACGTAGCTCGAGCTTCACCTAGAAAAGTTTGATATCCAGAAAAATCATAGGTCTAGACTTGACCTTTATTTTGTATAAAAAGGTTAACAAACTTGTTCATTCAAAAATCAAAACCATGCTCTGTAAGTCATGACTCCTGAAAAATCATGTTCTCCTAAAATATTCAAGATAAAACCAAGGTTAAAGCATATTTTTATCAACCACCCAGCACTCTCCGTGCAAAAAATTTTCTACCCCGAATAAAATACACGGTTACTGCATTTCAATTATAATTGCACAAAAACACAAGAAAAATAAAACAAGTAAAGAGGGTTCTCAGATAAATAAAAGAAAATAAAGGGATTAAGATCTAAAAAAGACGATAATCAAAATGAAAAACTATAAGAAATCTATCCTCAATTTTGTGCCAATATAGTGGGGGAAAAGTAACATATTGGAGAATTTAAGACAAAATTTCACATGACAAACTCATTTTTTTTCAGTTCTCTAGTTGATGATTTCTAGATTTTTGAAATCGTGTATTTTTGTGAGAATAAGGTTGCAAATAATTACTATAGGCAAATTCTATTTTTTTACTTGTCATAAAAACAACTAATATCATTTATGAAAAGCAGAATACAAGCCCAGTTGTTGGCAACGCAAGCCAAGCCATACTTCCAACGCAGTCAATCAACTCAAGAGCAAAAAGATTCGTGTACTATGGCACGTTGTTGCAAATAATGGTATTAGCAACAACCTGAAGTTACTTACGAGTCGGCTAAACAACTCACGTAAAACATAATTAAAGTTGTTCAACATGTTGTCTCAAACAAGCTGCCATTAATAATAACCTACCAACGACTTCTAGACTCTATCTTGTGGTCATCACTCTCACTTGACCCATGCACTTTGACCTTAACCCATTCGTAAATGTCTGGGTCAAGAACATGATAGTCATGACCCATAACCTTATCAAAAAAAACCATGTGAAAAGCAGAGTTGGAAGCCTCCACTATTCTCATTAATTCAAAAGCTGCAAACGGTGAGATATAGATACGTGTTACATTATTCTTATCCATTTTAAAATATGAATATGGATGAGTATACAAATATTAATGCATGCAAACATTATGTTATCATATCCTTAAAAATGGATACAAATATAAATTTGATTCGATTTGGATATGGATAACACAAGAAATAAAAAATAAGCTTAAATATACATGTATTGTATGGCTTACATGATGATATTTGTATTTGTTTTCTTAAAAAAAGATGCTTTTATTTGTATCCATTTTAACATAGATATAGATATGGATGCCAAAATATGAATAAATGGATAATGATAGTGAATTAGATATGAATATATCAATATCCATGTGCATCCCTATTCGGATCTTTTGTTCACACTTTCCTCTCTAGTGCTCCCATATCCTGCGACCATAATCTGGGCGTCCATGCCACCTTTTGCTGTAGCATTCTCCTTCAATCAAATGAGTGAACTCTGCCACGTCTATGTCCATACAATCCCACATATCCATGAATAGGAGTATATTCTGTTGTACAATCCATTAAAAATATTTCATTTGAATAATCATGTGATAAATAATACTTAAAATTGTGATAAAAACTCTATTACATTGCCATAACAATCGACCAATCTAATATACGAACAAATGAATTCACGAAGAAGAAATGATGGCAAAGATAACATATCATGGTTTTAAAGAAGAGATTTTATCACGTGTGCCCCTCCGAGATATCGCAATATCAGTTATACCCCTATCTTTTTGGTAATATCAGTTGTGCCCCTCACTTCTTTCTCCGTCATCAGTTGTGCCCTTCCGTCAGATTGACCGTCAATGAGTTGACTTAACCATGGTTTTTTCAAACTTTGGTGCAGTTAAGAGGGGTATTATTGTCCAGAATTCTTCATCTTCTTCCTCCTCCATTTGTTCTTTTTCCTTTCTCTTCATAATTTCTCTCTCTTAGTTACACCTTCATGCATCCATCGAATCTTTAAAATTTTTGCATTTTCACGGATATATCACTCATTACGGATCAAACGGTGAATTTTATTGAATTTTTCGGTGAATTTTCATGAATCAATTAATTAAAATTTTATCTCTAACTTAGCAAATAATGAAAGAACTTGGGGTGACCTGGGAGGAGCATGTGCTGCGGGAGGAGGCATGCGGGGGAGGTAGGGCACGGGGTGCAGGGGTCGCGAGGGCGCGGGGAGCAGGGGCGGGCTGAGGCAGGGTGAGGGCACAGGGGCGAGGGGGGAGGAGGGAGGGGGCTCAGGGGTCGCGGGGGTGCAGGGGCGCGGGGCCTGGGTCACAGGGGTGCGAGGGGAGGAGGGAGGGGGCGTAAGGGTCGCGGCGGCGTAGGGAGCAGGGGCGGGGGGAGGCAGGGCGAGGACGCAGGGGCGAGGGGGAGGAGGGAGGGGGCGCATAGGTCGCGGGGGCGCAGGGGCGCGGGGCCTGGGTTGCAGGGGTGCGGGGGAGGAGGAGGGAGGGGCGCAGGGGTCGCGGCGGTGCAGGGGCGCGGGGGCGGGGCGAGGGCGCAGGGGCGAGGGGGGAGCAGGGAGGGGGCGCAGGGGGCACGGGGGCGCGGTGCCTAGGTCGCAGGGGCGCGGGGGGAGGAGGGAGGGGGCGCAGGGGCCGCTTCGGCGCGGGGGTAGCTGGGGTGCGGGTGCAGGGGCGGGGGGGAAGGAGGATGTGGACGGAGGCGAGGCACATGGGTGGAGCCGGAGTTTCGGGGGAGGATGCAGGAGAGCTCAAGGAGGAGGGAGGAGCTGTGAAGGAGGAAGAGAAGGGAGGAAGAGGAAGTAGATGGGGGGAAGAAGATGAGGGGGTGGAGAAATGACCCTTGAATCTTTTTTTTTAAACTAATTCTGCTTATGTCCTCAAAGCTAACGTCCGTTTGCACTGTGCATGGACGGCAACTAACCCAAGGGGCACAACTGATAAAACGGCAAGAAGTGAGGGGTACAACTGATATTACCAAAAAGATAGGGGCATAACTGAAATTGCGAGATCTCGGAGGGGCACAAGTGATAAAATCCCTTTAAAGAATGACAAATGAAATCTATGAAAAAAAATATAATTATTGATTTTGTGATTTCACCAGTTATTTATCAAATAATCTCCTTCTAAATATCTGATAAAGGTGATATATCAAGTAGGTACCCATGGGAATCTGTTACTCGTTGAACGAACAGGATACCAATTAAAATCAAGTACCACATTGGAAAGGGTTGACTCGGCCCATGTCCTGATAATGATGTAATGATGGGTCGAGGTGAGGCATGAGTAGATGTGGTCGTGTACCTGCCTGTGAGCACATCACAGGAAGTTGATTGTATTGCTATTGTAACCTTATCCAGTGACTATGAAATAAATTTTTGCTCCCTAAAAGGACTTCTAAAGGTGGTTTTTAAAATATCAAAGGTCGTTTCTGATGTACAAATTGACAGATTTCATTACATATTGCCCAATAAAGCAAGTATTTAAGAGGCGTCTCTAAAGCTTTCCAACGTATGATAGGCAGGAGAGGTCCTCCTTTTACAACTCAGTATAGTCTCTCGAAGTTTGATAAGGGCGAAGGCAGAGCTACCAACTATAACTTGGCAGGATTCCCCCACTGGATCCAAAAAAGAGGGTTCCCAGAAAAAGTTACATTAACAAAATTGGCGAAGAAATATGAAGATTATTAATAGTAAAGAAAGGCTCCATTCCAAACCATTCCCACTTTGCATGGACAAATCATAAGTAACCATGCAATGTGTTGCACAATGAGATCCCATGGCGAACCATTGGATTTTGACATAACAACCAACCAACATAAGAGGATGACAATTGGTGATGGCACGATTCCATTCGATTCCAGTCTGCACGTAAAATTTAAGTACTTTTTTTTTCATTTTTAAACCAAATCCACGTATACTTCCAGAGCTAGCACGTTATACAACATAAACGCGTTCCCGTCGCAAATAAATTATCAAACAGGTGTCAATGGGCGGAGGAAAATAAAAATAAAACCCGCTCTTCCCGCAATTGTCCATCAGGATCAGGGTCGACAAACGCTGACAAAAATCCGCTCAGTTTTCAAAATTTTCATCAATAATCAAACAGGGGTCAGACAAAATCCTCATTTTTCTTCACCAATCATGAAGCAGGGCTCACAAGCCGGGTCTTTTTTTTTCACAAACGATCTTTGCGACGTTGTATGTAAATAAAGAAACAAATAAAAGGGCCAGACCTGGAGGGTCCTGGTGGCGAATTCGACCCCGATGGTGGACTTGGACTCCAAGCAGAACTCGTTCCTGGTGAACCTGGACAGGATGTTGGATTTTCCCACGCCGGAATCCCCTATGAGGACTATCTTGAAGAGGTAATCGTACTCGTGGTCCATCCTGTGCGCCATTGCCGCTGGTCCTCGCCCCTCCTTCCACAGCTTTCGGATCAAAGATCGGGATCCTTAGACCGTGAATTGCAGGAGGAGGAGGAGGAGGAGGAGATCGCAGAGGAGAGGAGGAACGAAAGTTGGCGAAAGGAGGAGAGCATAAGCGAGTGGGGGAGAGAGGAAACCGAAAAGGCCGAGGAAACGGGGCCATTTTTGAATCTATGGTCTCCTCCTTGCCACTTATTTTTGGGAGGACGCTCTTTTTTTCGAAAATGCTACTTGCAATTTTGAGATATGAGCCATTTTCCATTACCTCTCCTGTTAAGAAAAATGGTTGCGGTGCTCACACGTCCAGTAACATGTGTGTTGTGTGTTGGACAAGTACAACACATACTACATGTGTCTTTTATACGTACAGGAAAAGAGAGCTGAAATAAGAAATGAGTGGATTTATTCCTTGTTCATGCTATTTCGTGTCTGTGGAATAAAAGTGAAATAAAGGAGTTTATTCATATTCCTTATTTGATTGGTGTTCTTGAGAATATGAAATGAGTTGCAGTTATTATTGAATAGCTAGTGTGAACGAGGCATAAATAATAATCGTTATTAAACGAAGGAGAATAGTTAATCCATTAATAGTCGTGGAATAAGAAATTGAATTCATATTTCAGAAAAAAACATAGGACAGGGAAAGATGTCAGGTTATCTTTTCTTATTCTCCAAAATATTCTCCAAAAGAAGCCGAAGATAAAAAAAAATCTATTCTTTGCACAATTAAGCTATTATTTTGTTTTTTACAACATACATTTAATGAGTAGATTTTGATAATTGTGAAAGGTGATGCCTCTTATGTTCTTAATGTAGATCTTACATGTGGCGTTGAAAAACATTATGGTTTGTCTGCATTCACTTTATCAAGTCGTTATCATTTGATAATTATATCTATAGCTAGGGTGGATCATTGGGCCGAGTCGGCCCGGACTCGATCATAACTCGATCCGTAAAAATCCAGGTCCGGTCCGAACCTAATGTATATGTGGGCCGGGGTCGGGTTCTCATATTGCTGAAATATCAAACTCGGATCGGGCCCATCCTGAACCCGTAGTAGCCTGGTTTAGCCCAACCTGGCCCGACCTCACTCACATTGGTTCCACATGCAGCATGCCCGCACTTCGATCCCACGGTGTCTTCATTCCAATCTTCAATCTTCCGCATCCCTTCTGTATGGTGTTGTGTATATTATCATATATGTATACTGCTACGATTTGGGGTAATTAATTAATTGTATATATTTATATTGGGATGATTTGCATCATTAAATCATATTGTGTATATTATATCAATCACATGCAGGTTTCGATTAAATAAAAGTAGAATTACTTTTGGAGATTTTGGATTTTAGTTCAGCATTTAGTGATAGTGATTGTTTGCAATCGAGTATTTTGCCTTCGCGTCTATGGTCAATTTATTATCCATGGATATCTAATCCAATGTAGAATGTCATAACTAAAGCAATGGCGTGATGTTGTTCTTTTAATTTATATTATAAATAATCATGTAAATTAACGTAAACACCTCTCACACAAATATACAGTTTTTTTGTATAAAGCAAATGCGTCATGGATCCACTATACAACATGTTGGAATCAAATTAGGGGCCATATATAATTTATCAAGTTTGTTCATCATACTCCTCAATGTCCAATGTTATGAAAAATAAGTTAGGGTGGGATGAGCCCGGCCCGAACCCGGGCCCGACCCTATGGGCCTTGGGTTGGGTTCGGGTCCTAAATTTCACCAAAAATGCGGGCCTCGACCCGACCCAAGGCCCTGATCAAATTGATGGGTCATGGTCGGGCTTTTCCGGGTTGGACCGAGTTGAGCCCAATGCTCCACCCTATCTATAGCAGTCATTCATTAGAGGATTGCCTTTTGAAGTTAAGCATCGTTCATGATGAATTGATCTCATATTTGAATAAGATATAATGATCTACATATTCATTAAGATGAGCATGATCAACAATATCTTTTTTATTTCACTAACACCTACTCATCATGCTTCTTTTAGGGGAACGTAGTTATTAATGAAAAAAGAGTTAATTTTGAATTTAAAAGCTATGAACATTGTTTCTCCCAATGAACATGTTGCGCATTTGAGTAGGTCTAGTACATCTATATCATCCACATTTTTTAAGCAAGAGATATAGATTTGAGCATGACTATCCCACACGTGCTCTTATTATCGATCATAATTTGCTTGCAAGTGTGGATGCTAAATTTTGAAATGTAAAGATTGCTTCGATGAATGTAGACATGCAACATCAAATGTAAACTTCATATTTTGACTTTGCACAAGTAGAGAGACTTAACCAGATTAAATATCGGTATTGTTTTATTATTTTTTATTTAACATGATTAATAAGATGCTTTGTAGGAAATTAAAATGTTAAAATTATGATTTGGGCTTGACTCGACCAATAACTCATACACAATATATAAAGGAATAACTTAAATGAGATTGTTGCTCACCACCCCCATGTTGGGCCATCATTCTCACCCACATATTTTAAATCATGCAACTGAAATTAATGGAGATTAATTTTATTATTTTAATATTGAAAAATTCATTTTGGTCATTTTGTCACATAAAAAATAATGTTATAATCCATAACCTAATTCGAATGTGATTTATCTCTCTCACGCTGGTTGCAATGGATGTCTGTTTATCTCAGGACGATGGTGCCGGCGGCAACCGAGTGCATGGATGTTGGACTTGTAATCCCTTGGTGACCCATCAATTCAATAAAAGGATATTGTATTTTCATGTCTATCTACAATGTATGTTTATGGATGCACTTAAATTAAGGTCTCTTTGTACAGTTAGGGTTATGTACCATTGTCATATTGAATATCATGCATATTTAATAATGATCTCTAGTTTGAGAAAGAGATAGCAATTTTTTTTCTAAAGACTGATTTCTAATCAGCTTATGATGCATATCCTCTACATAGGAATAGTGATGCTGATGTGTTGGAATAGTCAAGCCAAAGAGTTGACTTGATGAGGTTAAGAAAAATTAAGACATGAATCGTAACTGTCACGATCAGGCACACATCCTTTGACCAGAGACAGACATGCATTTATATGCTTGAATATGCACATTAGACAGATCATTAGGTTAAAGACCTAACCAACATCCATATATCGGTGAGTTGGTGTGCATATGATGACAAAGTATGATCTCTCGAAGAAATCATACAGGCTCATGCTTGATGAACCAGGAGACATAGTTCACTCATGAGATATTTTGGGCTCATAAAGAATTTTATGTGCGCTCGTCTTATTTATGAAATAAGATACGAATCAAGATATTGATGTATTATTTTGAAAAGAATATGATTAATATTGTCCCACAGTTATGAATTGAGAAATTTGTTGATATGTCATGAAGAAGACAATCAAACTAGAGTTTGAACATCACATATATCAAAATCTTTCAGTATGAAGGATGTAGAAGTATTGATAACACTCTAGATTAAATCTATTTAATAGATCATCTGCCATGATAATTCCGTTCCGATTGAATGATGAAAGCAAATGGATTTGAGTGACTCCACTTCTTAGATTAAGATATAAGAATTAATTGGATTAAGTCTCATTTCATTTGATTCCAACTTCCATTTTCAATGACTAAACATTGGAAAGAGAAATGGTAATGGAAATGTAAATGAAGATGAAATTACTCCTTAAGATCATTTATAAGCACCAAAAAGTATGGGGAATAATTAGAAAATAGAGTTGGAAGATGACATGATCACGTCTAGTATTTGTTGAGCTCATGGAGAGAGTAACACATTTCGTTGAGCACCCATAGAGTGTGAATCGTTTCAGCTCAAGCTCAAAGATAGAGTATATTATGTTTCACCAAAAGTGATATAAACCATGAAATTAGATAGTTATCCAAATTTCAACTTAGTATACGTGGATAGTATGGTCTCCTCTGCATTATTTCCAAGTATCTGGGATTGTAACTCACGAATCCTAATTTGATTAGGACTTGTACTGCATGATGTCTGTAAAGAATAAATAATGGAAATAGCTTGTTTTATTCCATAGGTCTAGAGGTCATTATATAGGACAAAACCCTAGAGAGTCCAAAAGAGGATAAAATACATCAGTGCCCTCAATGAGGTTACAGTGAATAATAATTAAGAGCCGTCAGATACATTCCTAACACTACCTTTCAAGTTGGAGCATATTTATCAGTCATGCCCAATTCGAAAACAATCCACGAAAGGTGCTTCTTGGGTAAGGACTTTGTAATTACCTAAGAGTAGTAATTCTTCCAATCCTGATAGCATCGTGAATAAAATGGCAATAAATCTCCATATGCTTGGTTCAATCATGGAACGCATGATTCGTGGCCAAGTAGGTAGCAGATTTGTTGTCACAATATAGTTGAATAGGAGTAGTGACAACAATACCGAGCTCTTGCAAGAAAGTTAATAACCACGTGATCTCACAGGTAGCTTTAGCCATCGCCCTATACTCTGCTTCTGAATCGGATCTGGACACGACAGTTTGTTTCTTGCTTCTCCAAGTAACAAGGTTTCCTCCAACCAGCATAACATAACCTATAGTAGAGCACTAATCCTCTAGCGAGCTTACATAATCAGCATCAGCATATGCGATGACATCGGTGTATCCATTTACCCCGTAAAAGAGGCCACACCCTAGTGACTCCTTCAAGTATCGTAGAATCTGAAGGACATCCTGCTAGTGACTGTAACAAGGTTGTTCTATGTGTTTTCTAGCTCTGCTCACGGCATATGAAATATCTAGTCTAGTGACATTAATGTAAAGAAGTTTTCAACCAAGCTTCTGTATCGGGTGACATTTTCAAAGATAGGATCATAGGAAGTGAAGTGTTTCTTTGGATCTGCAAGAATACCAGAGGGCTTGCATCCGAATAATCTGTCTTTAGTAAGGATGTCCAGACAATATTTCCTCTGTGAGAGTGAAGGCCCTCTGTAGTGCGTATTACTTCTATGCCCAAGAAGTAGCGTAGAGGACCAAGGTCCTTGGTAGCAAACACCTTCTGGAGGAAGGTCTTGGTCTCTACTATCCCATTGCCGTCATCACCTGTGATAACCATATCATCCACATAGATTGCAAGTATAACAGCACCAGTTGTTCATTTTCTGACAAACACAGAGTAGTCAGATGTTTGTTCTCTGGAAGCCAAGAGTGCTTATTTCTGCAGTAAGTCTATCGAACCATGCCCTTGGGCTCTGCATCAGACCATGGCCTTGCGAAGTTGACATACACACTCGTCCTCGACTTCATAACCCGAAGGCTGTATTATGTACACCTCCTCATCAAGTTCGCCATATAGTAAGGCATATTTCACATCTAATCGAAAGATAGGCCAGGCCTTATTAGCTGATATTGAAAGGATAGTCTGTATTGATCCCATTCATGCAACTGGTAAGAATGTCTCAAAGTAATCCACGACATATATTTGTGTAAATCCTTTGGCCACAAGACGAGCTTTCAATCTGTCAATGAACCCATCAGGTGACTGTTTGGTCGTGAAGAACCATCTGCACGCCACAGATCTAGTTCCCTTGGGATAATACACTAGATTCCATGTCCCTCTGGAAATAAGAGCATCCATCTCTTCATTCATGGCCTCCTACCATCCTGAATCCTGCAAAGCACTATGATGGTCTCCCAGAATGGAAATAGTCATGAGAGCATTTGCATATCATCTACCAGTGGAAGATAAACTAGCAGTAGAAGTGAAGTGAGACATGGTATGAGAAGTGCATTACCTCTTAGATCTTCATAAGAGCAATTGGAAGCTCTTTAGGATCATCCGGGATAACCTTGGAGGGGACACTTATAGAAGGCATATCATCATGCAATAAGAAATGGGTAAAGGAACACATGGTGGTGAAGATACTTGTATATGCTTATAGACAATGAGTGGAGGTGGGAGATCCAGAACAGAATAATGGAAGAAGTTGATTTTCTCAAAAAAGACTACATCTGCAGAGATATAATAGTGATGTCCAGTTGGATCGTAACACATGTAACCTTTTTTAGTACGAGAGTAACCAAGGAAAATATATTTGATTGCATGAGGAGAAAATTTGTCTGCAGTGTGAAAATTACAAACAAAGGACACACAACCTAAAATTCGTAAATGAAGAGGAAAGGGTGACTCAGTGGGGTGAAGTAGAGAGAAGGGAGTGGATCCATTTAGGGTTGGAGATGGAATTCCATTGATAAGATGGATGATGGTCAGAACAACATCACCCTAGTAGGTTTTGGGAACTTTCATCTGAGTAAGGAGTGAGCAGGAAATATTTAGGAGATGTATAAGTTTTCTCTCAGCTATCCTATTTTGTTGGGACATATATGGGCATGAGATTTGATGTGTCATACCTTTAGAGTCAGAAAAGTTTGTTAGGTCATGTTGGGTGAATTCCAAGTCATTATCAGAACAGAAATTTTGTATAGCAGGGGAGAAAATATTCCTGATATAATGAAAGATTTTTTTGACAATATTATTAACATCTGAATGTTCCTTTAAAAGATAGACCCAAGACGATCTATTGTAATCATTAACAAAAACAACAAAATACTTATGTCCACTAAGAGTACGGACTAGACAAGGTCCCCAAATATCACAATGAACTAAAGAGAAAGGAACTTCACGATGAGGCTTAGTACGAGCAGGGAACAATGCTTGATGATGTTTCCCGAAATGACAAGCCTCGCGCTCAAAAGGCTTGAGCACAGAGAGTTTGGTAACATCAAAGAGAGGGCTTTGACAGACGGACGGCTAAGTCGAATATGCCATAGAAAAGGATCGGTGGAGATGGACGAAGCACCAGTAAAACTAGAGTCAAAGGGGATGCCAAGATAATAAAGACCATTCTTCTCATGTCTCCCTATCAAAAATATGTCTTGTATGGATGCCCTGAAAATAACAACAAAACTCATCAAATATAACTCGACAGTTAAGCTTAGTGCACAACTTGTGAACATATAATAAACTAAGAGGAAAGTCAGGAGCGCAGTGAACTCCAGTAAGTTGGAGTTTGGACAACAGAAGACAATCGTGAAGAGGTGAGAAGACTACCTTCTCTTGTTAGATGAGTCGAGGCACCCGAGTCAATTATCCATGCAGGAGTAGACATAGAGGCAGAGCTGGCAATTGCACCTGATGTAGTGGCCAGACTAGTAGTAGAAGCAGAAGTAGTAGTGTCACTAGCAGAGTTGTGTAGCATTTGTCGAAGACGAGCATACTCAGATACAATAAAAGAAGTCTGACTGTCACGGGAAGGCTGATCATGAGAGGTATATGTGGTATCATAGGATCTATCATATGAGCCTATCTCACATGCATTGTTAGCATTAGGAGGCATGCCAAACTTTGCCCAATAGCATTCTGATGTATGATTCAAGCGTCCACAATGTGTGTGTGCTGGAAAGAGGGCAGTAGTAGGATCACATCCACATCCACGTCCTGAATCATGTCCTCATCCAAGCTGACGACCGCGTCCCTGGACGAAGTCGTGTCTATGTCCCCCTTGGTAGTTGGATCGTCCTCTACAAAGTGGGATGTAGTCTCAACAGACAGAAGAGGTGAAGGAGACTCAAGTCCTTGCAGTATATCGAAAATGGTCTCAAGAGTGGGTAGAGCCGCATCAGTCAGAAATTAATCCTTCACCGGCTTGTATCGTGGATGTAAACCTGATAAGAAATCATACACTAGCCACTCTGTACGTTCTCCTATCTGTTTTTTACAGCAAGCAAGCTGAAAAATAAGAAGCTCCTCAAACAGACCTGTGAGGAGTCAGTAGTATTCAATCAAGGATGTATCTCCTTGATTTACAGACTAATCCGTGTGTAGATATCTCGGAGCCAGGATTTGGTCGTCTTTTGGGAGTAAGTATTCTCAAGGCTCTCCCACATTTCTTTTGACATCTTTGAAGGATATGGGGAGATCCTCAAGCGCATCACGGAAGTGTGTGGATTGCATTGAATGCGGTCGGAAGCGACTAGTCGTACTAGTTGCTCCGGGCAGCGGAAATAATTTTTTTTTCATGCGATGAAACCACATGATCCAAGAACACTTCTCGGATCGTTTCATATAAACCACAAACAAGTATTAGGTTTATATCTTGAAGCGTGGTTGCGATCAAGTCTCTAAACGAAGAGGCCTCCTATCTCAAGTCCGATCCGACGGAGGAGATGCTTGCTAGCGCATTGATGAGACGCATCCTTCTCGCAATCCAAGTTGATGATCCAAGCGGTGAATCTCCTGATCTCGTCATACGAGATTCGACGTCTTCTTCACGAGTGAGGCACGCCGAAGGAGACAGAGATTCACGAGCAAGTACTTCTCAACATAACGATGATGTTGCGGCGATGGCGAGTCTCTCAATGGCTCCATGGTTGATGGCCATAGGAGAGAGGGAGAGAGCCTTGGCGTGTAGAGAGAGAGAGGACGAGAGCATTAGTTTACTTTGTAAACTTGTGTCTCGAAGAGCAAGGGGTGCCTCTTCTTTTATAGGGTTTTGGGAGTCCTTGGATCCCAATCCATGGACAACACACAATCAATGGTTGAGATTGATTTGTGTTTCTTTCAATGGCTAAGATGTTGTTGTAAAAATACAACAACAATTGATTTAATTTGAATTAATTTATATTGATAAATCAACACACTTAATCCCAATTTAAATCACTTTGACTGGTCTTCAAGATAATGAGGAGATAAACCTCATCCCCTAAAAAAGGGGGATGGCTACCAATTATCTCATGAGATCTCATTATCTCATGAGATCTCATGAGATCTCATTATCTTCATGATATCTCCAAGATTTACAACAACAATTGTTGTAAGTATTTTCACAAAAATAATTCACAATCAACTTGTGAAAAAACTTCAATCAAGCCATTGAAATTATGTGAATCTCATTCACAACGCAAAACAAAATGTAATTATATTTTCAATTAATCATTCAATGTGAATTCAATTCACATTAATAGTTAATCGACAAATATAGATCACAATATGTTCTCTCTAATATATTATAAATCAAATTTATAATATACCTGAAGAATATGGACAGTGCTATCCATATTATTCATATCCATGATAATTAAATTACATTTAATCATCTCGGATCTCAATCCTCATACGCCCAAATAATATGAATCACATTCACATAATTCACAGCTTTGATAATTAAATCACATTTAATTATCTCAGACGACTCTCATTATAATATGAATCAAATTCATATTATTCATGATAATTAAATCACATTTAATTATCCATTTTCTCAAGGCTCGGATACATATATCAATAATGAAATTATCCATGAACTCTTTCAAGGATAATGCGCTTTCTCCGCGGATACTTGGAGATAAGGACATGGCGATTGTATTTTTCCACATATAGTGACACAGATATTGAGATCACATTTCAAATCCAAATCTTGCGGACCTCCCATAGATGCTTGATTAAATCAAGACTGCAAATCTAATCTTCTCATTAGATCGGAATCACATTCAGATCAGTGTCCAACATTTGGACTAAGATCATATTACTTCTCTATGAGAGGAGTCACTAGAATCCATACATGTTTCATCACTCCCTCGGAATGGAAGCGTCATGGTTATACAATCGTTTATGATCACATCACCCTCAGGTGTTCCCAATACCTGTACATCCTGCATACTGAAAGACCCAAAATAAACCCGAAGTATAAGATCAATTTTACACTGTCTACTTCAGAGTTTTATCATCAAATTTCTCATTCGATCATTGTGAGTCGGTATCGATCATATGCTTTCCAAAAGCATATATCATACCTAGGTGTTTCAAAAGTATATATCAAACCTACAAATTCAGTAAAGCTTCCAAAGCGATACAACCGTACACGGAATTTGATTCTTTCCAATATATCATGAGTGAGCTCATGTCTTCCGGTTCAGTGATGAACTGTATGATCCCTTTGATAGATCGTATTACTCATATGCCCTTATATGCACACCAGCACGTCGGTGTATAGACCTTGGTTAGGTCATCAATCTATTGGTCGTTGTCAAATGTACATGCTCAGACATATAGTAACATATATGTCTCTGGTCAGAGGATGTGTGCCTGTATCGTGACAGCATACGACATAGGGCTTTGGTTATCTCGATCTCGTTAAGTCAACTCTTTGACCTAACTAATCTGACACCTCCGAATCTCTATTCCCATGCAAAGGACATGCATCAAGAGGTCAGGCAGATATCAACCAAGTGAGAAAGGATTTCCATCTCCTACTCAGGCTAGAGATCATCTCTTAACAATCATTTGATGGTACTTGATGAGTCCTAAATCTAACTCTTTAGATATTCATCTAAGCACTAGCCTCTATGATTCAATAATTGAATCAACAGTTGTATGATCATCAAGATGGCCATGATATATAATCCTAATTATACTAAGGGACCTATTATGCAAATTACTTATTAGTCATATAAGATCAGGGACTGATATTCGTAATAACATTTATTGCATAATGGCTCGCCATGGGCTCGCATGTCCAACAATCTCCCACTAGCCTAAAGAGCCATTAATGGGCTAATCATTTAAACCCACACTCATGTGACAATCATAGACTATTTAGAAAAATAGCTAGGTAAGCTGATCAGTCACTCTGTTCTCGAGAGACTACGTTAAGTCCTTTTACGGCACTTACATATCCCCTAGTAACAGTGCTCGCATCCAATGTGAAGGTTGCCTCTTATGCAACCAATACTTAATCTTGTCAGTTATAGTGTCCTTGACACTATAGCTTAATAATTGTTATAACCAGTATGTCCATAATCCTTATCAGAATATCCTTATTCCTGGAGATCTCTATCTCCTAGGGTATCCATAGTTAAGACCTTTGAGATCACTATCTATAAAGTCTTAAGTTCTTGAAGATAAGACTTTGAGATCACTATCTCAAAAATATTTTCATCTTTGAAGATATTATTATCACTGCATCAAGTGTTTTATCTCCATAGTAGGATTAGTAACATTTACTACTCCCACTGCATGGCAGATATCTGACTTTTCTACACATATAGCATACACCCGGCTTCTCATAACTGATGCATACGGGCAAGCAGTTTTAGCATTCACTTCCTCAACGCTTTGAGGTGTTATCCCTTCAGATAGGTTAGGACTATATCTTAAGGGAAGGAAGCCATTCTTGGAATTTTCCAGAAAATGGAACATGTCCAAGGTGTACTACTAATGTGATGGTCCCAATACCCTCTTCTCTTTGCTTTTGAACACTTTCAGAACTAAGATCTTAAGAGGTATCCTCGAGATCATGTATTAAGATATGGAATAACCAGACTATAAAACACTTATTATTATCCTTATATCATTCCAAATGATTAGGATATCATCTACATTTAGCACGATGAACACAATGGAACTCCCACTAAGCTTCACATGGTTCATCAAGATTTTATCTGAAATCATAACATTTATAATTTCATCAAATCTGATGTTCCAACTACAAGAAGCTTATTCGAGTCCACAGATGGAGTTATTTAGCTTGCACAGCTTGATTTTCTCAACTATGAAGCCCTGGGGCCACTTCATGTGAATATCCTCGTAGAGGTATTCATAGAGGAATGCAATCTTGACTCACATCTTGAAGATGTCAAAGTCAAAGTTAGCAATATTCTGATGGGTTTAAGCAAGGTCACTGGAGAGCAAGTCTTATCACAAGCAATGTCTTCTATTCAGTGTGTAGCTCATGGCTACAAGCCGTGCTTTGAAGGTCTCTACCTTCTCATCATGTTCCCTCTTTCTTTTGAAGATCCATTTACATATTAACGGGTCTTATCCATATAGGTGGATCCTCGAGGGTCCATATACAACACTTGTATATGAAGTCTACTATAGACTTTATTGCTAAAATCTATCTTTCCATGTCGTGATCTTTAGAAGCTTCATCGCATGAAATTCGATCAATATCAGATTTCTCTGACACATGGAATCCATCCTCAAACTCATTTAAAGAGGTATTAGTGTTTCATCTTTAATTATCCTTTTAGTTTCCCACTTCAGGAGCCTCTTCATCTTCTCAAGATTAAATGAGCTCCTTTACTTCATTTTCATCTTGATTCTCAAGAGAGTCATCCTCTAAGAATCATATCCTTAGATACGAGATCTTTTAAGAATCTCAAGGTCATAAAAGTGGTATCCAATACCATCCTTTATTTTCCTAATGAAGTAGCATTCTCTAGTGCTAGATTCCAGCTTACTAGCATGGAACCTTATTAAGAACATATATTGTAGTCTCTACTACATATATACTTTGGAAACTAAGAGGTAATTATGCTAATATTCATTATTGATCAAATCATGTCAAACATGATCCAATTGTATCTCCATACAACTCTCTTAAGTTTAGGTATATTAGGAGGAGCGAGATAGGAATGATATTCATATCTCCATAAGGCATTCCTTTGAATTCTTCTAATAAGTACAAGCTACCTTGATTAGATCAAATACATTTCATCTTCCTTCAAACTTTGATTCTAAATCAAAAATTATGAAATCTTTGAACATTTCAAAGCTTTCTTCATTTAAGGGAAGAAATCTCATATTATAATTAATCATCAAATGATATCACATATCATCAATGTTTATTATGATACATATGATCCACATACATCAATATGTATGAGATCTTGAATACCTTGGCATCTTACACCATTCCCAAAGAAGGGTGCATTGGACATTTTCACTTTCGAACACAATATTCACAAGCATGTAAGATATGAAATTTCAGATAATCTAAAGTTTCATCTCTTACTAGTCTATTGATCTCATCAGCAGACTAATGTCCAAGGTTTGATGCCAGATCATTGTCAAATGATCTTAATCCTCCTATTGATCTTTTAAGGTTTAATTTTCAGTATTAGAAATGCTAATGAACCATTCATTAATTTATAATCTCATAGAGTCCTCTAGATATCAAAATACTATCTAAAATATATCCATCATAACTCTTTATGATAGGTCTATTCCAGAATTCATATCTATTTCCAACATTTAGAAATAAACTATGAGTGTTTTCTAATATCTAGGTAGTAGAGACATTCTCTAAGACTAAGGGCTTTCCCACTGAAAATATGAAGTCTATCTATCCAATAGAGATTGTTGCAACAATTGCATTAATATCCATGTAGATGACTGTTAAACTTGAATATCAAATTCCGGTCTTCTAATACATATGCAACCAATTGCAAGTGTTATTAGAAGAATGAGATACAATTATTAGACTTTGATCTTATGAAATAAGAAAGTCAATTTCAATGATTATATGTAGATGTAAATTATTTCGGTGCACTATCCTAGTCCTTCTCTAAGGATCTAGATAGACTTGATAGTCATACTATCAACACATCAGCTCATTACAGTATTGGCATTCATCCGACCCTTTGGATGTCATATGTGTGTGGAAACCATAGAAGTACAGTCAACTTTTTTATTTTCCTTCTAACATGGGTCCGACCCATGCTTCCACTGCGCTCTTTTCATCTCTAAACAACCATTGCTTAAGACAAAGAATCTCTTATGTTGAATTCAAAAGATTTCAATATAAGATTATTTTGACATTTATATATGCTTCATTTATTCATACAATATGAACATTATAAACCTTCATGAATGACTAGAATATAGATAGTAGGATGATAACACTCATCATATCTACATACATTTTAACTCTTAAAGACTTAGGTTCAGGTGGGTATTCAAACATTTTGAATACATCATCTCTTATAGAGCCACCATTCTGCATAATACAGTGAACCATATCATTCATGATTAAATGTCAAGAGCACATATGTATGCCAGAACATCTTCTTAGAATTTTATAAGGATTATTTGACAATTACGATCATCATCGACATGTCACTTCCAAAATACATTCGATGAGATCAAGACTATAGACATACAAACCTTAGGGTTTGTAGACCTATTGTCTATTTAATTGTCATTCCTCAATATTATGATGAAACTTGCACATTGCAAACACATACATTATGCTTCCAACTACAAGTACAATATTTTGATCATGGATCCAATCCATGATATTTTACTGGTTATTATTGAGTATAGTATTGAGTGGGTTTAATGAAGGATTATCTAAAATAAGAAATTTGCATACACACACACACGTTTTACTTTGATTTAGGAATTTTTATATCAAAGTTGTCTTGCCATGTGAACATTGAAAGTTCATTCCCTTAATCACTTTCAATGTAAGAGATATACTTACCATTATATCTGAAGCAAGATCTGGGATCTCCTTCCTTATCTTTGTCACATCCCAATAATATGAGAACCTGTAACTCAGATAAAAAGAAGCGGGAACACATTCCGCCTTGCAAGTACAACTTGCATCTCCCAATTCGGTCTTTAACACCCGTGCCCACCAACCCTAAGGTGATGCTGACCAATCATTAATTGAACCAACCATCAACAAGAATACAACTCGCTATGCGCAATCTAATATCGTCCCAATAATCTGAGGACCCGATATTGGGGTCATTATGCATACGTCCTTACTCTTTCGAGAAGCGAAGAGCCCGATCCAAATGGATTGTATGCAGGAGATGTCACTTCAAACATGCGTCTCCTACATACAATATCTGGTGATGGAACCCTTCGCCTTTACGGGAGACCATGGATGTCACTTATGTGATCCTCCACCTCATACTCAAATTTTAATTAGTCATTATGAATCTTATTCATTATGATTAATTCTTCCAAAGGAAATAACAACTCTATTCATAATAGAGTGTTTTAATTGGATATAATTAATTTAATCATATTAAATCAATTATCAGTCCAATTCAATCAATAAACTTGATTGTTACTTGAATATATGGTATTATCTCAAAGTACGTATTAATTCGTATTTTAATAATTAGAAAATACACCATGATTTTCTCCAGCATTATCGAGTTCCTACCCGCTGTCATGGCCAGTACTGACGGGAGTGGGACAGACCGCATACGGTGCAACCTGCTACCCCAACGCTCCCCGACTAGACACCATATCTACCTCAGGAAAGGATAATACCAAATCGATCATTGTGTATTTGATATGTTCATCGATTTTTCAATCGAAATTATACCATATAATAATAATCAAAATCATTTTCATTATAAGGAAATTTGCTAGACAAATTCCCAAACCTATTGAAGCAACATGTTTGTTGAAAGTATATCAAGTAACCAATTGGTGATCTAGATCAAATCTAATCATTTATTGGTTGAGACAATGTCATTTAAAGGGAACGATTATCCTTCAAATATTTCTCAAATATTATCCATAATTATTCCAAGAAATTAAACATTAATTTCACAAGTTTCTTAAATGACTATCATAAGGTTCATGATTAGGATTGCAATTTTCAGCAGTGACCCTCACTTACTAAAATTAGCATATCTCATTCATTTAAAATCCAAATTAAGCAAAATCAGTTTCTAAAGTTTGCTACCTTGATTTAAAACATAACTTATGTGATTATTACTCATTTTCAGACGTTTTAAAACAGTAATTAACTCCTTAATTACTTCATCATTCGCCAGTCCCGAAACAATGGATATATGTTCATTAAAATGATCATATCTTGAGTTATCGGATTTCAAATCATGTAAACTCAAATCTCAAGGTTTCCTTAATTAATGGAGAACATTATCCAATTTAAAAATTCGTGTTTAAACGTTTTAAACAGGGCTGAAACTTTATCACAAGACAAGGCTGCGAAAATTGAAATGCGATAAAATTTTTGCAATCCTTATGAACCCAAGATTTCTTAGGTTTATGGATCACATCCAAAACCTCCAACCTGGCTTTGATACCACTTGAAGGATATGGAGAGATCCTCAAGCGCATCACGGAAGCGTGTGGATCGCATCGAATGCGATCATGAGCGACTAGTCGCACTAGTTGCTCTGGGCAGCGGAAATTAAAATTTTTTTTCATGCGATGAAACCATATGATCCAAGAACACTTCTCAGATTATTTTATCTAAAACATAAACAAGTATTAGGTTTACCTCTTGAAGCGTGGTTGCGATCAAGTCTCTAAACGAAGAGACCTCCTGTCTCAAGTCTGATCCGATGGAGGAGACGCTTGCAAGCACGTTGATGAGACGCGTCCTTCTCACAATCCAAGTTGATGATCCAAGCGACGAATCTCCTGATTTCATCACACGAGATTCGATGTTTTCTTCACGAGCGAGGTGCACCGAAGGAGACAGAGATCCACGAGCAAGTACTTTGGCAGCATAACGACAATACTGCAGCGATGGCGAGTCTCTCAATAGCTCCATGGTGGACGGCCATAAGAGAGAGAGGGAGAGAGCCTCGGCGTGTAGAGAGAGAGAGGAAGAGAGCATTAGTTTACTTTGTAAACTTGTGTCTCGAAGAGCAAGGGGTGCCTCTTCTTATATAGAGTTTTGGGAGTACGTGGATCCCAATCCGTGGACAACACACAATCAATGGTTGAGATTGATTTGTGTTTCTTTCAATGGTTAAGATGTTGTTGTAGAAATACGACAACAATTGATTTAATTTGAATTAATTTTTATTGATAAATCAACATACTTAATCCCAATTTAAATCACTTTGACTGGTCTTGAATATAATGACGAGATAAACCTCATCCCCTAAAAAAGGGGGACGTCTATCAATCATCTCATGAGATCTCATTATCTCATGAGATCTTATTATCTCATGATATCTCCAAGATTCACAGCAACAATTATTGTAAATATTTTTTACAAAAATAATTCACAATCATCTTGTGAAAAAACTTCAATCAAGTCATTGAAATTATGTGAATCTCATTCACAACTCAAAACAAAATGTAATTATATTTTCAATTAATCATTCAATGTGAATCCAATTCACATTAATAATTAATCAACAAATATAAATCACAATATGCTCTCTCTAATATATTATAAATCACATTTATAATATACCTGAATAATATTGACAGTGCTATCCACATTATTCATATCCATGGTAATTAAATCACATTTAATCATCTTGGATCTCAATTCTCATGCGCCCAAATAATATGAATCACATTCACATTATTCACAACTTTGATATTTAAATCACATTTAATTATCTCAGATAACTCTCATTACAATATGAATCAAATTCATATTATTCATGATAATTAAATCACATTTAATTATCTATTTTCTCAATGCTCGAATACATATATCAACAATGAAATTATCCATGATCTCTTTCAAGGATAATGCGCTTTCTCCGCGGATACTTGGAGATAAGGACATTGCGATTGTATTGTTCCACGTATAGTGACTTGGATATTGAGATCACATCTCAAATCCAGATCTTGCGGACCTCCCATAGATGCTTGATTAAATCAAGACCGCAAATCTAATCTTCTCATTACATCTGAATCACCTTAATATCAATGTCCAATATTTGGACTAAGATCATATTACTTCTCTATGAGAGGAGTCACTAAAATCCATACCTGTTTCATCACTCCCTCGGAATGGAAGCGTCATGGTTATACAATCGTTTATGATCACATCACCCTCGGGTATTCCCAATACCTGTACATCCTGCATACTGGAAGACCCCGAATAAACCCAAAGTATACGATCAATTTTACACTGTCTACTTCAAAGTTTTATCATCAAATTTCTCATTCGATCATTGTGAGTCGGTATCGATCATATGCTTTCCAAAAGCATATAGCATGCCCATGTGTTGATCATATACTTTTCCAAAGTATATATCAAACCTACAAATTCAATCAGGCTTCCAAAGCGAGACAACCGTGCACGGAATTTGATTCTTCCTAATATCTATCGAGTGAGCTCATATCTTCTGGTTCATTGATGAACCTGCGTGATCCCTTTGAGAGATCGTATTACTCATATGCCCTTATATGCACACCAGCGCGTCGGTGTATAGACCTTGATTAGGTCATCAACCTATTAGTCTGCCAAATGTACATACTCAGACATATAGTAACACATCTGTCTCCGGTCAGAGGATGCGTGCCTATATCTTGAGAGCATACGACATAGGACTTTGGTTATCTCGATCTTGTTAAGTCAACTCTTTGACCTAACTAATATGACACCTCCGAATCTCTATTCCCATGCAGAGGACATGCATCAAGAGGTCGGTCAGATATTAGCCAAGTGAAAAAGGATTGCCATCTCCTACTCAGGCTGGAGATCATCTCTTAACAATCATTTGACGTACTTGATGAGTCCTCAATCTAACTCTTTAGATATTCATCCAAGCACTAGCCTCTATGATTCAATAATTGAATCAACAGTTGTATGATCATCAAGATGGCCATGAATAACCCTAATTGTACTAAGGGACCTATTATGCAAATTAGTTATTATTCATTTCAGATCAGGGAATGATATTCGTAATAACATTTATTGCATAATGGCTCGTCATGGGCTCGCATGTCCAATAATCTCCTTTGTAGAGAAGGTTTGAAGCGATATCAAGATCAACGCTATTAGTCATCCACGTGATCACCTGACAGTTGTCCACATACCACGTATCATAGTCTTTGTCTGTCTCCTTGAGCAGATCTTTTGTGAGGACATAGTTCTTTCGTTGACCACTAACAAACACCTTGAATGATTGAGACCATATAACATAGTTCTCAAAGCCCTTTATTTTGAAAGACGTGTGCTACACCATCATAGAAGAAGTTGGGTAATAGGTTTGGGCTCAGTAGATGCCATGGTTGTGCAGGTCAAGAAAGAATGGCCAAGGAAGTTCCCTAATCTTGCTTAGTCATCACAGAGATCAATCATCATAGAGAATGATCAAGAATGGCGGGTACATTGGCGGGAGAGATATGCGATGCAAAAAGAAATAGACAGTTCATCAAGAAGAAGGGCGAAGACCTGGCGACGTGCGAAGAAGCAGGGCACCGCGCTAGGAAGCCCTGGTAGTGCTGGGGAGACTAGGAAGCCCCGACGACACGATGGAAGGGACCTGGAGGCATTAGTAGGGGCTGTGACGGTGCGCGAGAAGGGTAGAACGAGGCCCTGGCATCGCGCAGAGGAGTGAGGCGACACGATAGTGAGCCCCGACAACACTGGGAAGGACAACATTGTGAGGTCACGCGCGATAGAGCTAGGCGACACGACAGGCGAGGCCCTGACGATGGTGGAGGGGCTGGTAGCACAAGGTTACGCGCTGAGAGCCCTAGAGGGTCTCCAATGCGTGGGAGGAGCACGCCCAAGATGGGAGAAAACTCGCAGTGGCATGCGAGGAGGCCAGGAACAGGGAGGCGACGCTTGGGGAAGAGGTTGCACTGGAGAGGAGGAGGCTTGTTGGTGGGGAAGGGTAGGACCGTTGCTTTGATACCATGCGAAGAATAATGGAATAGCTTGCTTTATTTCGTAAGTCTATAGGTCCTTTGATATTGAGCCAACCGACTAGGGTTAAGTTATTAAATTAATAATGTCGTTATCACCCCAAAAATATGGCTGGAAATCAAGAAAATGTATCCAACAACAAAACAAATCAAGCAAGTAAAGCAAGTGGTCTAAGCTCTTTTATTAACCCAACATAACAACTAGGGTCGAACACAAGGGGGCAATTGCTAATTGAACGACGGTCAATCAATTCAATGAAAGATCAAAGAAAAAAGAAGGAAAAACAAAGCGAACTTCTCTCAGATTTTTATCGATTTTTATCTTTTTTAAAATTTTTATGGGTTTTTTTTTATTTTTGTATTTTTTTTATAGTTTCTGATTTTTAAATTTTTAATGATGTTTAATTTTGCCAACATTTATATTTTTAACTTTTCAAGCAAAGCACAAATAAAACAATGAAATAAAAGACACACACATTCTCTCTTTTTATATTTTTCAAATATGGTAAAATAGCTAGAAAAATCAAGTAAAATATTTTTGGATTTTTGATAAATTGTACCATTTTTGTAATTTTTTAGGGGTTTTTATTTTTTTAGGATTTTCAAAATGATTAAAAATGGAGAAATAAAACAAACAATGCAAAACCAAGAATATTTTTCAAACTAAAATAGAAATATGCAAAATTCAATGTTGTTAATTTTATCAAAAAGTATACTTAAATATCTATAAATAGAGAACAAGAACACAATTTTTGGATTTTTAAAGAATTTATATGATTTTTATGGTGTTTTTAGGGTTTTGCAAATTTTTAGAGTTTTATAAAAAGATATAAAAATAAAAATTAGACAGGAAATCAATCAAATAAAGATAAAGCTAATATATTTTTTAGAATTTTTAAAAGCATTTTAGAATTTTTTTTGAATTTTCTAAGGTAAAAGGGGAATTTTTAGCGAGTTTTTGAATTTTTAATAATAGAAAATAAGCAAAAAACAATAAATAAAAATTACCACAAACAAAAGACAATAACAAACACTTTTCCTAATTTTTATGTGGTTTTTAAATTAAATTTGAAGCAAATATAAACACAAATAAAAATGCTGGATATAGAATGACCTAGACGTAAATACTTTAAGTTCTGGAGCCCAATAATATAACCAATAAAAATACAGGGGCCAAAGCATAACAAATCCCAACTAAAACGTTTGTCACACGTTATTTAGGCATAGAGGGGTAGAAATGCAATTTTCAAAAGTAAATTTATTTCATTATTACATGAAAGTTTAGGGCAAAACAAGCAAATAACCCACAAAAAACACATGAGCATGCACGTGAGTGCAGTTCAGCAAGACTAAAGTACAAATATGAAAACACAAGGTCCTTACTGCAAATGTTCAAAACTAACTTGTACAATTATTATACTAAAATGAAATAAAAGGAGAAAGATGGCAAAAAGAGAAATATATCACGCAAGGCGTGGCATGCATGTATGGCTCTTACGGTTCAGATCTGACATCTGCGGGATCGGACGGTGGAGAAAGGTTGCGCTGAGGTATGGTTCTGATGGACCGATGGTGGCACAGATCTGACGGTGCAGGAAAAAGGCATGGCGTGCAGTCATATGGACCCTAGGTTCGATCAGACCACCCGGATTTGGGCGTGGGTGGGCGATCTTGATCAAACTGGGGCACGCCTCCATATCTAACGGCTGACGACGGCACTGGAAAAACATGAAGAAGGTGTTGCCGGCTGAGCTTCGATCGGAATATCTGACTATAGGGCTCAGATCGATCGGCTAAGGGGCCCAACAACTCGCTGAAGTGTATCCACATCGAAGGGGATGCTCGAATGGTCGTCCAAGTTGCTCGATGAAGATCTATGAGGTATGGTATCTGGAACAGCTCTGCCTGGTCATATGAGGGTCGATTCAATCCTCCCGTGCACACCTGGACCTGCAAGGAGAAGAGAGACTCGGAGATGATGCTCCGGTTGAGGTTATTAGGGGCTAAACATCAAAGAAGCAGAGGGGGAATGGATTGGACCTCTGATATAGTTTAGGGAAGGAGATAAAGCCCCAAATCGATCCTATGATCGATCCCAATGATGATCAGGTTGTCAAGTTGAGCAACAATATAACAAAGGAATCGATGCAGATGGATGAGAGAGATGGAGCTCCAAACACAGAGGACAGAGCAACGATGACGGATGGTGGGAGAGATGAATGAATCAGAAATGAACGGTGAAATGAGAGGAATGAAGGGTACCTGATGATATAGGGATGGAAGGCGAAGAACGATGAAGTGGATGACGGGGTATTCGATTCTGTTACGGGAGGCGGACGAGGCTAGTCGCGGCGGAGATCTCCGGCCACGAGTGGTTCAACTCAATCAACCGCCAATTCGAGCTCCAAAAGACTCATCTGAGGACTTGTCACTACCCTAGAGAAGCAGGTGGAGAAGAGGAGACGCGGAGCGAACTTGATAAATCCCAGATTTATCAGCTTAATTGATTATATTTAACTCTCTTGCTTAAGTTATTCACAAGATTCATTGACTAATTAACACTAATTACTAACTATTGTATTGTAAATAATTAACACTAATTATTATATATTATTATGGTGTAGTATTTTATGTATTTATTTCTTATTAGAAATCAAATAAAAATTAGAATAAAATTGTGTATAAATAAAATAATATAAAACAAAATAAAAATCCAAAAAAATAAGCAAAAGAAACATTAAAGAAAATTGTTATATATGATTTTTATTCGTCTTTAATTTTTATTTATGTATACTTGACCTCTGATCTATTTGACTTCTACATGAAAGTTGCAGATATCACCAAGATCTCCAACTTTCATGTTTACCACTTTCCCTAATTAGCCTTCTAATTAATTATTTCCTAATTAATCCCGATTTATTTTATTTTTGCAATTCTGATTGGACCACGTAGCGCGACCGGAGCGCTCCACGTGGCCGGCTACTATGTTGCCACCTACCTTCATTTCTGACCATTGGATCCTTCTGATTAGATGCGATCATCACCGTTCATTGGTGCCTCATTTTGATCCACTTGATCCTCTTGATCAAGTGGATCTAGGCCATCTACCGTCGCCTAAATACTGAACGTCTGATATGATGATGAGACGTCCTGTGATCTTCTGTGCCTAGCCATCCGATCGTATGATCAGACGGTTAAGGTCTGCCATCAACCACCTGATCTATGATCGGACCTTATCCATACCATTCATTCACGCCGTATTTTCCCTCTGTTGGATCAGATCAACCGATCTATCTAATCCATACACTAGCGCCTCATTAGTAATCGTTGGATCGTTTGATCCAACTTCTACTGTGTATCTTCCTCCTCCAACCATTGCTTTCTGATGAATCTCCTTTTCATCATCTTTATTTTATCATTTTGGCCTTAAAAACCCTAGTAAATGCACTTAAATAGGCTTAATTTAGGCATTTTATCGTTCATTCATCACAGTGTAAATAGTGTACAAAATACGGTTTTTCAAGCCAAAATTATAGAATAAAGAAAAGAAAAAAAAGAGTAAAATATTGCAAATATTTATGACCCGAAACCCTGAGACCAAGGCATCTGATGACTCGGTTGACAATGAATAAAGTAGGGAAGATAAGTGCCAAATACAATAAATTCCTTATTTATTTAATTTATTCTTTATTCATTTTTGGAACCTATTTTTAGTTCCACTTTTTATAACTTCAAATAAAGAAACTTCGTACATGAAAGTTGTAGATAATCAAATATAGAAAAATACAAAATTGATTTCATACAAAAATAGTTTACAAATAAAAAGTTATGATCTGAATAAAATTCCAAAAACTCCAACTTTCCAGATCTGTATCTCTCAAATAAAAACTCAAAATGTATCAAAATCATCTTTAATTGTATATAATTTTTAATAAGCTATTTAATGAAGTGGTTTCATATTTTTTGGTATTATGGTTTGAAAGTTAGGTTTTGGACCCCTGTTGTATACTTATACCGATTAAAATATTCATTTTAATTATAATTCATTATTTTATAATTTTATATTTTTATAATTTTATAAATATCATTTATAATATATGTTCATATTAAAATAGGAATAAAAACATAAAAAAATGTAAAATAAAATACTTGTATAAAATACATAGGTATAATACCTATAAGTAGACCTACAGAATAAACACATCTATTTATTTAATTGTATGTATCACATCTAAAAATAAAATAAAAATAATATTTAAGTGTATAAAATTAAGTTATACATATATAAAATAATAACTAAAATTAATAAAATTAATAAAAATAAAAATAAAACATTAAAATATATAGACAAATATACCTATATATATCCCTTAAAAGGGAACTTGTAATTTTAAATCTCTAAAAAATAAATAAAAATCATAATAATATACTTTTAGAAAATAATAAATATTTCTAAATTTATAACAAAAAATTAATAAATCTTTACTTTTTTACTCTAATTTACCAATAATTTTGTCGGGCTTTTTCCTGGTTGGTCCATGTGGACCAACCAGGAGCATCGGGGAGTTGATCGTAGGTCAACTCTCTGACCAGCCCCTGCATCTCTAACAACCTACATTTTTTGCCTTGTTTCGAGGATTTTTGGGGCTCGATCCTTTCACCATCTCGCGTCGGGCCCTTGATGACTTTTCTTCCTCGATATGTGGTGATTCACGCCCAAGCTTAACATCGGGCTTTGTATCGCTACATCGAGTTGTATCCTTCGTTCTTAGAGCCCGCTCTGTCACTTGTACAAAAACTCCTCCATTTTTCCAATTCGATTTGAACCCTCTTTTGACCCGTGTTTGCTTCATTTCTTCAAGCCCTGGATTGAGCAAGGTGACAAGAAGCTTTCCGACTTTCGAGAGGCGAGGTTAGGCAGGCCGAGGAACAGCTCCACCCCATCTCTGGCCATAGGTCATCGAGGTTCGTATCTCTGGCTTTTACATCCATTGAGGTCCTGTTTTATATATTTTTGTTGCATTTCTTTACTTCCCCTTAGCCTTAGGTTCGAATCATCGTATCCTTCCTCGATTCCATCCAGAAATTTCACCGTCGCCACCACCTCCGGTGAGCTCCTATTTCACCATAACCCATGCTATTTCGCCTTCTGGAGGGTCGCGGCAGTCTGCCCGCGACTCCCCTAACTTCATTTACAGGTTCAGGAACATAGCACGCCACCTGGGAGCAGTTTTTGACTCTCGCTGGAGGTATCTGGAGCCTGTGGGCTTCCTCGACCTTGCTGGCGAGCTCTGGCCGTCGCCAGAGGATTTTGGTGCTTCCAGTCGTTAGAGGACCATCCCCGGAGGAGCTTGGTGAAGGATATGGTGAGATCCTCAAGTGCATCATGGAAGCGTGAGCGTCGTATCGAATACGACGAGGAGCGACTAGTCGCACTAGTTGCTCGATGCAGCGGAATTTAAAAATTTTATCCGACGAAACCACATGATCCAAGAACACTTCTCAGATCATTTCGTCTAAACCACAAACAGTAACTAGGATTACCTCTTGAAGCGTGGTTGTGATCAAGTCTCTAACGAAGAGACCTCCTGTCTCAAGTCCGATCCGACGGAGGAGACGCTTGCGAGCGCGGGGATGAACCGCGTGCTTCTCGCATCCATGTTGATGATCCAAGCGGCGGATATCCTGATCTCGACACACGAGATCCGACGTCTTCTTCACGAGCGAGGCGCACTGAAGGAGACGGAGATCCACGAGCAGAAGAACGGGCAGCATAACGACGATGCCGCGGCGATGGAGAACCTCTCCATGGCATCCATGGTGGACGGCCATGAGAGGGAGAGAGAGAGGGCTGACCTCTAGTAAGAAAGAGAGAGAGAGAGAGAGATGTGTTGTGTAAAATAGAGAGCATGGTGTGCCTCTCTATTTATAGGGTTTTGGGATCCATGGATCTCAATCCATGTGACATATAAAATCAAGGATGAGATTGATTTATGTCAATCCAATGGCTAAGATTGTTGTTGGTAAAACCCAACAAATTTAGATTAAAATATATTTGACAAAATCAAATACAAATTAATCCAAATCAAACCAATAAATAAGGAGAGAAGATACATGGAGATTTCATCTCCAAGTACCTTCCAAAGTGGACGGCCACACATTCCTTATAGGAATGATGTGCCGCCCCCCTCTTTCCATGGAGAGAGAAATCTCATGGAAATCCATGAGATTGCATATCTCCTTGAAAAATCTCCTCTATTTATTTCCAACAACTTTTGTTGGCTTTTTATTCTTCAAAAAATAATTCACAATTATATTTGAGAATATTGCAATCTTGCCATAGAAAAATTGTGAATCAAATTCACAACCCAAAACAACATATAATTTACATTGTCAATTAATTACACAATGCGTATCCAATACACATAATAATTAATCAACACATATAAATTATAATTAACTCTCTCTAATACATTATAAATCACATTTATAATATATTATGAATAATTGGATATTTCTATCCACATTATTCTTATCCATAACAATTAAATCATATTTAATTATATTGGATAACTTATTCTAATGTACTCAAATAATATGAATCACATTCACATTATCTACATCTTTGATAATCAAATCACATTTAGTTATCTAAGATAACTCTCCTTATAATATGAATCAAATTCATATTATTCATGATAATTAAATCACATTTAATTATCCATTTTCTCAATGCTCAGATACATATATCAACAATAGAATTATCCATGAACTCTTTCAAGGATAATGCGCTTTCTCCGCGAATACTTGGAGATAAGGACAGGGCGATTGTATTGTTCCACGTATAGTGACATAGATATTGAGATCACATCTCAAATCCAGATCTCGAGCCTCCCATAGATGCTTGATTAAATCAAGACCGTAAATCTAATCTTCTCATTGAATCTGAATCACATTCAGATCAATGTCCAATATTTGGACTAAGATCAGATTACTTCTCTACTGAGAGGAGTCACTAAAATCCAAACCCATTTCATCACTCCCTAGGAATTGAAGCGTCATGGTTATACAATCGTTTATGATCACATCACCCTCAGGTATTCCTAATACCTGTACATCCTGCATACTGGAAGACTCAGAATAAACCCGAAGTATTAGATCAACTTTATACTGTCTACTTCAGGGTTTTATCAGTAAGTTTCTCATTCGATCATTGGGAGTCGGTATCGATCATATACTTTCCAAAAGCATATATCATACCTAGGTCTTGATCATATACTTTCCAAAAGTATATATCAAACCTACAAATTCAGTCAAGCTTCCAAAGCGAGACGACCATGCGCATGGAATTTGATTCTTCCCAATATCTCATGAGTGAGCTCATGTCTTCCGGTTCAGTAACTGAACCTGTATGATCCCTTTGAGAGATCGTATTACTCATATGCCCTTATATGCACACCAGCGCGCCGGTGTATAGACCTTGATTAGGTCATCAACCTATTGGTCTGCCAAATGTACATACTCAGACATATAGTAACACATCTGTCTCCGGTCAGAGGATGTGTGCCTATATCATGACGGCATATGATATAGGACTTTGGTTATCTCGATCTCGTTAAGTCAACTCTTTGACCTAACTCATCTGACACCTCCGAATCTCTATTCTTATGCAGAGGACCTGCATCAAGAGGTCGGTCAGATATCGGCCTAAATGAGATAGGAATGCCATCTCCTACTCAGGCTGGAGATCATCTCTTAACAATCATTTGACGGTGCTCGATGAGTCCTCAATCTCATTAGATATTCATCTAAGCACCAGCCTCTATGATTCAATAATTGAATCAACAGTTGTATGATCATTAAGATGGCCATGGTACATAACCCTAATTGTACTAAGGGACCTATTATGCAAATTATGTACTCTTTTTTTCAGATTTAAGGAGTGAATTGCAATAATATTTATTGCATAATGGCTCGCCGTGGGCTCGCATGTCCAACAATCTCCCACTAGCCCAAAGAGCCATTAATGGGCTAATCATTTAAACCCACACTCATGTGACAATCATAAGCTATTCAAAAAATAGCCAGGTAATTTGATCAGTCACTCCGTTCCCAAGAGACTACGCCAAGTCCTTTTACGGTACTTGTATATCTCCTAGTAACAGTGCTCGCATCCAATGCGAATGTTGCATCTTATGCAACAGATACTCATTTTTTTTGCCGGTTATAGTGTCCTTGACACTACATCTTATTAATTATCATAACCAGTATTCCCATAATCCTTATCAGAATACCTTCATTCCTGGAGATCTCTATCTCCTAAGGTATCTACAGTTAAGACCCTTATAGATCACTATCTACAAGGTTTTAAACTTTTGAAGATAAGACTTTGAGATCACTATCTCTAAGTTTCATCATCTTTGAAGATATTGTTATTACTGCAACTAAGTATTTTATTTCCAGAGTAGGATTAGTAACAGATTACTACTCCCACTGCATGGTGGACATCTGGTTATTGTACACATCTAGTATACACTTCAGCTTCTCGTAACTGATGCACAAGTGCAAGCAGTTTTAGCATTCACTTCCTCAACTCTTTGAGGTGCTATCCCTTTAGATAGGTCAGTACCATATCTTAAGGGAAAGAAGCCTTTCTTGGAATTTTTCAGAAAAATGGAATAAGTCCAAGCTGTACTACTAATGTGACAGTTCCAATACCCTCTTCTCTTTGCTTCTGAACGACTTCAGAATTAAGATCTAAGAGGTATCCTTGAGATCGTATCTCAAGGTATGGAACAACCAAATTATAAAACACTTATTATTATCACCCTTAGATCATTCCAAATGATTAGGATAATATCTACATTTAGCACGATGAACACAATGGCACTCCCACTAAGCTTCACATGGTCCATCAAGATTTTATCATAACATTTATAATTTCATCAAATCTTATGTTCCAACTACATGAAGCTTATTTGAGTCCAAAGATGGAGTTCTTCAGCTTGCACACCTTGCTTTCCTCAACCATCAAGCCCTGGGGCTACTTCATATGGATATCCTCAGAGAGGTATTCATAGAGGAATGCAATCTTGACTCACATCATGAAGATGTCATAGTCAAGTTGTGTAGCTATAGTTAGCAATGTTCTGATGGGTCAAAGCAAGGTCACTGGAGAGGAAGTCTCATCGCAAGCGATGTCTTCTCTTCGGTGTGTAGCTCATGGCTACGAACCGTGCTTTGAAGGTCTCTACCTTCTTATCAGGTTTCCTCTTTCTCTTGAAGATCTATTTACACCTTAATGGGTCTTACCCATATAGGTGGATCCTCGAGGGTCCATATACAACACTTAAATATGAAGTCTATATTAGACTTTTATTGCTAACATCCATCTTTCCATGCCATGATCACATGAAGTCTGATCATTTTCACATGGAATACATCCTCAAACTCATTTGAAGAGGTATTAGTGTTTCATCTTTAATTGTCCTTTTAGTTACCAATTTCAGGAGCCTCATTATCTTTTCAAGATTAAATGAGTTCCTTCACTTCATTTTATCTTGATTCTTAAGAGAGTCATCCTCTAAGAATCATATTCTCAGATATGAGATCCTTCAAGAATCTCAAGGTCATAAAGTAAGTATACAATACCATCCTTTATTTTCCTAATGAAGCAGCACTCTCTAATGCTAGATTCCATCTTACATGCATGGAACCTTATTATGTATATAATGTAGTCTCTACTACATATATACCTTGGAAACTAAGAGATAATTATGCTAGGATTAATCATTGATTAAATCATGTCACACATGATCAATTGTATCTTCCTACAACTCCATTGAGTTAAGGTTTATTAGGAGGATTGAGATAGAAATGATATTCATATCTCCACAAGGTATTTCTTGAATTCATCTAATAGGTACATGCTACCTTGGTTAGATCAAATTCATTTTATCTTCCTTCAAACTTTGGTTCTAAACCAAAATTGTGAAATCTTTGAACATTTCAAAGTTTTCTAAGTGAAGAAAAGAAATCTCATATCAAATAATCACTAATAGATATCACATATCCATAATGTTTATTCTGATATAGATGATTCTCATACATTAATATGTATGAGATCTTGAATACCTTAATCTTACACCTTTCCCAAGGAAGGGTGTATTGGACACTTTACTTTGAATACAATATTCACAAGTATGTGAGATTTGAATCTTTAGACAATCTAAAGTTTCATGTCTTACCAGTCCATTGATTTCATCAACAGACATATGTCCAAAATTTGATGCCAGATCATTGTCAAATGATCTTTATCCTCCTATTGATCTTTTAAAGGTTTAATTTTCAGTATTAGAAATCTTAATGAACCATTCAATAATTTTCTAATTTAATAGAGTCCACTAGATTTTAGATTACTATCTGAAATATTTCCATCATAACTCTTTATGATAGATTTATTACAGAATTCATGTTTATATCCAACAATTAGAAATAAACAATGAGTGTATTCTAATATCGAGGTCATAGAGACATTCTCTAAGACTAAGGGCTCCCACTGAAAATATGAAGTCTATTGATCTCATGGAAACTGTTGCAACACTTGCATCACTTTCAACATGGATGATCAATAAACCTTAAGATCAAATTTCTAATATTCTAATACATATGCAACCAATTGCAAGTGTTATTAGAAGATTGAGATACAATTATTAGACTTTACCTTATCAAATAAGTAAGTCAATTTCAATGATTATATGTAGATTATACTGATGCTCCATCCGAGTCCTTTTCTGAGGATTCTAGAAAGACTTGATAGTCATACTATCAACACATCAACTTATTGCAGCATTGGCATTCATCCAACTCTTTGGATGTCATATGGAAGTCACAGAAGTACAGTCAACTATTTGATTATACTTCTTGCTTGGGTCCAACCCATGCTTCCACTGCGCTCCCTTTATCTATAAACAACCATTGCTTAAGATTAAGGATCTCTTATGTTAAAATCAAAAATTTCAATATAAGAGTATTTCAACATTTATACAAGCTTCATCCAATTCATACAATATGAATATTATGAAGCTTCATGAATGACTAGAGTATAGACAATAGAATGATGACACTCATCATCTACATTCATCTAAACTCTTAAAACATAGGTTCAGGTAGGTATTCAAATAATTTGAATACATCATATCTTATAGAGCTACCATTCTACATGATGCAGAGAACCATGTCATTCATGACTAAATGTCAAGAGCACATATGTATGCCAGAAAATCTTTATTGATTTTATAAGGATTATTTGATAATTACGATTCACTTCCAAAGTACATTCAATGAGATCAAGACTTATAGAGACATACAAACCCTAGGGTTTTAGTCCTATTGTATTATTTAATTATCACTTCTCATTATTATGAGGAAACTTGCACATTGCAACCACATACATTATGTGTTCAATTGCAAGTACAATATCTGGATCAAGGGTCCAATCCATGATATTCTACTGGTTATTATTGAGTATAACATTGAGTGGGTTTAATTAAGGATTATCTGAAATAAGAAATTAGCATAAGGGTATATATTTATATATATACATGTTTTACTTTGATTTAGGAATTTTTATATCAAAGTTGTCTTGCCATGTCAACAATGAAAGTTCATTCCCTTAATCACTTTCAATGTAAGAGATATACTTACCATTATATCTCAAGCAAGATCTGGGATCTCCTTCCTTATCTTTGTTGCATCCCAATAATATGAGAACCTACAACTCGGATAAAAAGAAGCGGGAACACATTCCGCCTTGCAAGTCCAACTTGCATCTCCCAATTCGGTCTTTAACACCCGGGCCCACCAACCTAAGGTGATGTTGACCTGTCATTAATTGAACCAACCGTCAACAGGATTACAACTCGCTATGCGCAATCCAATATCGCCCCAATAATATGAGGACCCGATATTGGGGTCACTACGCATACGTCCTTACTCTTTCGAGAAGCGACGAGCCCGATCGAAATGGATCATATGCAGGAGCTGTCACTTCGGACAGGCGTCTCCCACATATAATATCTGGCGACGAAACCCTTCGCCTTGACGGGACACCATGGATGTCACTTATGTGATCCTCCATATCGTATTCAAATTATAATTAATCATTATGAATCACATTCATTACGATTAATTCTTCCAAGGGAAATAATAACTCTATTCATAATAGAGTGTTCTTAATTGGATATAATTAACTTAATCATATTAAATTAATTTTCAATCCAATTCAATCAACAAACTTGATTTTACTTGAATATATGGTATTATTCTCAAAGTACGTGTTAATTCGTATTTTAATAATTAGAAAAATACATCTTAATCCTTCAGACATTATCCCGACCCTGCCTGCTGTCATGGCCAGTACCGGCGGGAGTGGGACGGACCGCATACGTTGCAACCCGCTACCCCAACGATCCCCGACTAGACACCATATCCGCCTCGGGAAAGGATAATGCCAAATTGATTAATTTGTACTTGAGATGATCATCGGTTCTTCAACCGAAATTATACCATATAGTAATCAAAACAATTTTGATTATAAGGAAATTTGCTAGACAAATTCCCAATCCTATTCAAGCAAGAGTTTGATGATTGTGATTTCAATTATGATTTAGATCAAATCTAATCAATTAATTGATTGTGGCCAAGTCAATTAAGGAAATAATCATTCTCTTATATTTCACAAATATTTTCCATAATTATTTCTCAAAATTAACAATTAATTTCATTAATTGACAATCACTTGGTTCTTGATTAGGAAAGTAATTTCAGCAGTGACCCCTACTTACTAAAATTAGCATATCTCAATCAATTTAAATCCAAATTAAGCAAAGTCAATTTCTAAAGTTTTCTAATTTGATTTAGAACAGAAATCAAGTGATGTTTCATGAATTTCGAGGCAAGTCTAAACAGTACTTAACATTTTAATCACGTTCAAATTCACAGTTTCCGCAACAGTGCATACATGTTCATTAAAACGACCATATCTAGAGCATACGAAATCCGATTTATGCAAACTCAGATCCTATGGTTTCCTTATTTAATGGGGAACAAAATTCAAGTACTATTTTCGTGTTTAAACAATTTAAACATGGCCGAAAAATTACACTAAACAGATCTGCGAAATCAAATGCGATAAAAAACTTTCGCGACCTTAACGAACCCAAGTCGTCCTCGATAAGCGAATCATATTCGAAACCATCGACCTAAGGCTCTGATACCATTTGAAGTATATGGTGAGATCCTCAAGCGCATCACCGAAGCGTGAGCGTCGTATCGAATACGACGAGGAGCGACTAGTCGCACTAGTTGCTCGATGCAGCGGAATTTAAAAGTTTTATATGACGAAACCACATGATCCAAGAACACTTCCCGGATCGTTTCGTCTAAACCACAAACAAGTAATTAGGATTACCTCTTGAAGCGTGGTTGCGATCAAGTCTCTAAACGAAGAGACCTCTTGTCCTAAGTCCGATCCGACGGAGGAGACGCTTGCGAGCGCGGAGATGAACCGCGTGCTTCTCGCAATCCATGTTGATGATCCAAGCGGCGGATCTCCTGATCTCGACACACGAGATCCGACGTCTTCTTCCACGAGCGAGACGCACCGAAGGAGACGGAGATCCACGAGCAGAAGAACGGGCAGCATAACGACGATGCCGCGGCGATGGAGAACCTCTCCATGGCATCCATGGTGGACGGCCATGAGAGGGAGAGAGAGAGGGCTGACCTCTAGTAAGAAAGAGCGAGAGAGATGTGTTGTGTAAAATAGAGAGCATGGTGTGCCTCTCTATTTATAGGGTTTTGGGATCCATGGATCTCAATCCATGTGACATATAAAATCAATGGATGAGATTGATTTATGTCAATCCAATGGCTAAGATTGTTGTTGGTAAAACCAACAAATTTAGATTAAAATATATTTGACAAAATCAAATACAAATTAATCCAAATCAAACCAATAAATAAGGAGAGAAGATACATGGAGATTTCATCTCCATGTACCTTCCAAAGTGGACGGCCACACATTCCTTATAGGAATGATGTGCCGCCCCCCTCTTTCCATGGAGAGAGCAATCTCATGGAAATCCATGAGATTGCATATCTCCTTGAAAAATCTCCTCTATTTATTTCCAACAACTTTTGTTGGCCTTTTATTCTTCAAAAAATAATTCACAATTATATTTGAGAATATTGCAATCTTGCCATAGAAAAATTGTGAATCAAATTCACAACCCAAAACAACATATAATTTACATTGTCAATTAATTACACAATGTGTATCCAATACACATAATAATTAATCAACACATATAAATTATAATTAACTCTCTCTAATACATTATAAATCACATTTATAATATATTATGAATAATTGCATATTTCTATCCACATTATTCTTATCCATAACAATTAAATCATATTTAATTATATTGGATAACTTATTCTCATGTACTCAAATAATATGAATCACATTCACATTATCTACATCTTTGATAATCAAATCACATTTAATTATCTAAGATAACTCTCCTTATAATATGAATCAAATTCATATTATTCATGATAATTAAATCACATTTAATTATCCATTTTCTCAATGCTCAGATACATATATCAACAATAGAATTATCCATGAACTCTTTCAAGGATAATGCGCTTTCTCCGCGAATACTTGGAGATAAGGACATGGCGATTGTATTGTTCCACGTATAGTGACATGGATATTGAGATCACATCTCAAATCCAGATCTCGGGCCTCCCATAGATGCTTGATTAAATCAAGACCGTAAATCTAATCTTCTCATTGAATCTGAATCACATTCAGATCAATGTCCAACATTTGGACTAAGATCAGATTACTTCTCTACTGAGAGGAGTCACTAAAATCCAAACCCGTTTCATCACTCCCTAGGAATGGAAGCGTCATGGTTATACAATCGTTTATGATCACATCACCCTCAGGTATTCCTAATACCTGTACATCCTGCATACTGGAAGACTCAGAATAAACCCGAAGTATTAGATCAACTTTATACTGTCTACTTCAGGGTTTTATCAGTAAGTTTCTCATTCGATCATTGGGAGTCGGTATCGATCATATACTTTCCAAAAGCATATATCATACCTAGGTCTTGATCATATACTTTCCAAAAGTATATATCAAACATACAAATTCAGTCAAGCTTCCAAAGCGAGACGGCCATGCGCATGGAATTTGATTCTTCCCAATATCTCATGAGTGAGCTCATGTCTTCCGGTTCAGTAACTGAACCTGTATGATCCCTTTGAGAGATCGTATTACTCATATGCCCTTATATGCACACCAGCGCACCGATGTATAGACCTTGATTAGGTCATCAACCTATTGGTCTGCCAAATGTACATACTCAGACATATAGTAACACATATGTCTCCGGTCAGAGGATGTGTGCCTATATCATGACATCATATGATATAGGACTTTGGTTATCTCGATCTCGTTAAGTCAACTCTTTGACCTAACTCATCTGACATCTCCGAATCTCTATTCCTATGCAGAGGACCTGCATCAAGAGGTCGGTCAGATATCAGCCTAAATGAGATAGGATTGCCATCTCCTACTCAGACTGGAGATCATCTCTTAACAATCATTTGACGGTGCTCGATGAGTCCTCAATCTCATTAGATATTCATCTAAGCACCAGCCTCTATGATTCAATAATTGAATCAACAGCTGTATGATCATTAAGATGGCCATGGTACATAACCCTAATTGTACTAAGGGACCTATTATGCAAATTATGTACTCTTTATTTCATATTTAAGGAGTGAATTGCAATAATATTTATTGCATAATGGCTCGCCGTGGGCTCGCATGTCCAACACTTGGAGCATTTTGGAGCGTCAGATTCTGGTGGAGGAGGAAGTTCTGGACGGGGAAAGCTCGCCTCGTCGCGAGTTCTTCCATATTCTTCGTCGACCCCTGTCCACCGTCCGATCAACCCTGTTTGTCTTGGCAGAGCAGCCACCGTCCGATCTCTACGCGCAGCCACCGTTCGATCAGCTTCGAAGATCTAATCGCCACCATCCGCATTGAACCGTCATCGCGCCCCTTTGTCCTGACACGTATATTAGTGAAGTGAGGAGCGTCGTTCGATCATGAACCGATATCGATCGTCACGAGAGCGACACGTGTCATAGTCAAGCTCAACCAGCCGTCCGCTACCGTTAGGCATGGGTATTTTGCATTTTTCACCCTCGCTCATCTTTGTATTTAATAATTAGGACATAAACTTTCATCTGTCGTGTAATTTATTTTGGCAAATTTACAAATCGCCCCCTGAACGATTCCTATTTGCATTAAGGTCCCCGACCACATCACCTCACGTGACTGGTGCACGTAAGGCGTGGCCATTTTACGGAGGACCCCCCTATGGTTTTGTTATTTTGATTTAGTCCTGAAACTATTAAATCAGGTTAAGTACTTTTTGGACAAATTGCATTTGAACCCCAGGTTTTTGGTAATTACACTTTGGTCCATGCTAGGCACGCGCCTGTCACGTGAGGTTTTGGATATTTTGCAGGGATACCCTTGGGATTTTGGTTATTTCTTATTGGTCTAGAAATAGTTTTATCCAATTAAAATTTTTTAGGAAATTTACACTTGGGCCCCTAGACTTTTACATATTTACAAAAATACCTCTACTAGGAGTGTATTTTCTCTTTGTTGATTGCATTTATTTCATGCATATATAAAATTCGAAAAAATCCCCAAAAATAGCCCTAGTTTCCTGAAGCATTGAACTTTAACACCACATTTTTATTTTATATTTTTGAAGCATTTTAATATTTATAAAAAAAATAAAAACATGCATTTTCATCTCTGTTTGCATTAGAAAATCCATAAAAAACATAAAACCTTTTTGAAAAATTCCCAAAAAATATATTTTGTGTATTTTTGTGTTTTTAATTTCCAGACAAAAACCATTAAAAAATATAAAAGAAAACTCCTAAAAAGTAAAAACCACTAAAACCTTTAAAAAATATAAAAAATCATTAAAAAATTATAAAAATATAATTTCTATTTATGATTTTCTTTGTTTTATTATCTTTATTTTAAAATTAATTTGAAGAATTTGTGTTACTGTTTACTATTCTTCTTTTCCATTTTGATCTCATCTATTTATTTCATTCCTTGTTTTGAGTATTTTTTACTTTAAAAATACTAAAAAATTATCCAAAATACAAGAAAATGACAAAAACATTAGAAAAATATAAATAGACCAAAAATATTTTATTTCTTGTATTTTGGATATACTTACTATTTATCTCTCTCTTACCTATATTGTATATATATCCTCTATATATCTTTATATATGTTTTAAGAGAAAAAATATAAAAAATACAAATATAAAAAAGAAAATACAAAATCAGAAAATTAAAAATCAAAATTTAAAAAATATGAAAATCAAAAATAAAATAAAAAATATAAAATTAAAAACCCACAAAAAATAGCACATATATAGACAAATACATCACAATCACTGTTGTGCATTCATTACCCTGATCTACCTGCTTGTTCCCTGTGTTCGACACTCTACACATACTTGCACCTATATACATCTTTGTTGTAGAGTTATAATAAATTTGAACTCCGCATCGCTTTTCATTATTTTATCATTGTTGCGGGTTAATTGTTGATTAATCGGGGTTTCGTGAGTGGTCGCTCAGCAACACTGTGGTCCCGCCTTGTGTGACTACTTTAGACCCTCGCCAAATCTTGATTATCACTTTCCTCATCCAAACCGTCCATCTTCTTCTAATTATCCCAGTCATCTCAACCTTCCCTCTGACCAACTGCCACTTCCAATCCCTTCACCAAGCAACCACCTTCCTCGCTCTAACCCTAACTTCCATTAACACCTAACCATCCCATCAATGTGGTGGTTGAAATCTCAGCCCAAAAACATCTACAAACCGCACCCCTTTTCCTCCTGCAAAAACCCCTCATCATCGTTAATGGCGAGTGGTCCACCCTTGTGTGAGCACCCTCCTAGACGTCATCTCCTCTCCGTGACAGGGAGATGGAGATTCGAAGGGAGATTATGGAGCACTTGCTCTGGTGCCGACCCTTGGCCGGAACGGCCAAGCTACAATGCCTAATGGCGGCTGTTCGAGCTTTTTGCCATGGCCGAGCGAATGAAGCGAAGATCGGAGGTTGATAATGGCCTTAGCCCAAGCCACACTCCTCCATACTTCATCTGCTAGCAAGGAACTTAGGTTTTTTATTTGTTTTCTTATTTCCATGAATTCCTTCCCAGTTGTATATACATCCATCCTCCGAACCAAAATGTCCCTGACCTTCTTCGTGGATCCTTGATCCACGCGGAAGAGGTTATCCTCCGTATTTCTAGTTCTATCACGCTTCCCACCTTGACCTTCTTCTTCCATTCATGGCAGAAGAAACCCACATGGACCACCATCTTCTTCATACCTTATAGGTCCATCTCACTCCACTCATGCACGCACACACTTTGCTTTGCTAGGAAGTTTTCTAACAATTACGTGTTCAATAATCTTCAATGGTAGGATTCTTCAGTGATGCTCCGTTCTAGAGGCAATCCTCCATCCAACAACCATAGTTATGCCTTCTCAGAAGTCGCTAGAGCTTTCTATCATTTCCACCATCTTCGCCAGAATGAAGTGGAGCTTGGACGGACTTCAACAGTGCTAGTTGATGACGGAGGAATATGGCAATCGTCGGATCCCATTCTCTACATCGCCATGAAAGGTGACGTTCATTATAGGAAAAGCTACAGGTACCGTCAGATCATTCCTATTTGGGGATGATCTGATGGTTGAGATAGAGCCACACATGCGCCTTCCAGAGCTGCAACCTCGACACTCAAACCTCATCCTCAGTGGAACCAAGGCACCAACGAAGCATGATGGCATGCCACGCATCATCCATACCTAAGGCAGTCTAGTCTATACCCGAGCCTCGCCGCACACAAGCGTAACGCGTGCGGGGCTGGGGACTTGATCCAAATCCAACCGATTTTCCTTAATTGTAGAACTACCCTCTCATAGGGAGTATTTAGTAATTTTTCCAATCGATTTCTAGTATCTACATTTTAGTCCCTCCAGGGACCTACATGCAAGTATTTTTTCATGTTTTTATCGCATTTATGCCCCTGGATTCAAACTTAAATAAATTGAGCATATGATCTCCAAACGAAGGGATTTTAGTGGCATTTTGATCCATGTTTCATTATCTTTCTCATGATTTCATATAATCTCTGATTTGGTGCTCGTTTTTTGATTAATTAATTAGAGATATTATGGATGTCATTTATCACATGAAATGAATCTTAGCTTTAATTAAGTGCTTAAACAGATTTCGATCTAAATTGCATAATTGCTTAAGATTTTATAATCATTTTAGGGCATATTCATGAGTTTATTTGCATGTGCTTGTGTTTTGTAATTTTTTCATCACATCAGTATTTTCTAACATGCATTGATGTATTAAATCACATTTCATCCATGCATGCATTAGTAATGTGCATCTTACTATGATTTGCTTGTCTGCATTATTTGTTTGTTTTGACCTACCTAATTTATTAATCACTTAACCTATATATTTTAACACCTAAATGATCGTATTATGGCTCATATCCTTTTGTTCGACCCTGAACTTCTCAGGTTAAAAATTAAAGCCGAGAACCTCATCATTGAGAATTTTCTTGGTTCTGTATGAGAAGCTAAGTGCTCGTGCTACAATGAACCTATTTTAATTCATGCATTTAGCACTTCATCAGATGGCGTCAGTGCCGGGGACATGGCTTCATTAATATAATTATTTAGGATTTTATATTTAAGTTAAATTGATTTTTATTTTATCTAGGTGAATTATGTGATGTGATGTATTCTGCATTATTATATATATGTTGATAATCTTTGAAATATCTAATATATCCTCTTCTATGGTAGGGCCCATTCATCGAGAATACTTGTGGAGAATGAAGGTTGGAAGTTCAAGCTAGAGTTTCCGTTGAGAAGAACTACAAAAGATGCCTTCAAGACAAGTCGAAGATTATTCTGTTCACATTAATTGTATATTATTGTGGACTTGAACTCTATTATTCGTTTAGTGTGTTGAGTTTGTTTCACCCATACAGGGTGGGGCTCAACTTGAGTGCTCGATTTAGGATCTAGGCACATATCTCATAGAACTACTTTCGATGTATTATCCTAAGTGCTTGGTTCGTAAGTTAGGGTACACTAACTGCATCTTATGAGATTTACTCATCTCTAATATTCACGAGACGCACGTAATCTACGTTCAGCTTAGCACAAATGAATTGAATATTTTTCCGCTAATAAACACATGATTAGGTGTGGAATTCCATCGACTTGCATGCATTTAGATAAATTTTATATTTAGTCTAGCATATGCATGAAGAGAGCTGGCGACACTGTAGGTATTTATCTTAAGCATGACATCATGATTTTACGTCTGCATGATTTTCCCCTTTCATGATTTGTTACTTAAGATAATATGGAAAAGGGACTGGACGGTAGACGATGTGTGTTCAGAGATTTAATAAAAGTGATAACCTAATCTCTAAAAATGAGGCTATTAATGCAAGATGATGTAAATAAAATGGAGCTAAAATTCACCTTGTTTTTGGGAGATAAAACCCCGATTTTCTTGTAGGTATATACGTATTCGTTGAGAGGTGTGGAAGAATCCCTAGGATAAAGCCCAAACCCTAATTCAGCCTGCTCATAAAGAACGTGAATCTTGTTTTATCACCAATAAAAGAGACCAGAAAATTGGACCACATTTATGGTCTTCACTGTGTGTGTTTGTGAAATAATCGGGTTTGCTTGATCTTGTTTGACTCTTCAGCCTCCTGAAAACTTTAGGCTCCATTATCATCTGATAAGATTCATCATCTACAGATTCAATTAACATTGATCCCCTCATCACTTAGCTTCCTATTCCTTATATTAAGCTTATTTTCAGCCTAAGTATAGGGGGATCCTTTGTCATTATGATTGTTCTCCTCGGGTCACCTGTTCTTAAATTTATATCTTTACACTTAAGCTATTTCTCAGCTTAAGTATAGGGGGACTCGAGTGCTTATATTCATGTAACTGATTCTTTTACTCTTGATGCATATGTGATTCTGGATTCAGTTTGTGTATATTTTTTTATATTTAGCATGAGCTATGGCTTCATTTCACTTTGTGCTATGAGCACATAGCAAAAGCTAAGTATAGGGGGGTCTACTATATGTATTTCATATATACTTTAGCCATAGCTCATATTTTAAAAAATATTTCCAACCATTGGGGTTATGGGTATCGTATTAAATCATTGAGCTGAATTGTGTACAAAATGTTTTGAAAATTATATATATATTTGACATGGTTTTCAATAGTTTTACATGGTTTGCGAAAATACGACTTGACATGTTTGGGAAATCATTTGCAAAATGTTTTGAAAATCTACATATTTATGTGACATTGTTTTGAAAAATATTTTACTAAGGTTTGAAAAATGAGATTTTACTTGTTTTGAAAAATCTTTGTAAAATATTTGGAAAAATTCTATACGTATTTGACAATGTTTGCAAAAAGTTTTCAAAAATCTTTTTCAAAGCTATAGGTGTAAATGAGTCTAATTAATTAACTCCCTAACTTAAAAAAATTGGAAAAATAAAAATCACAAAAAGATTAACTTATTAATTAGTGATTCTTCTCTGACATTTTCATTTCGCACTCAAGGCTTGAGATGATCTTTTAACACTTGGTTTAAGGAGTCCATAGACATAGAGTTATCTTGTCTTAATCATTACGGTCTTGGACTTAAAAATTCATACTCTCCTAGTTCAAAGATATGCATGCTATATCACATGCTTAATCTCCCTTAAAAGAATTTGACTATCACTCACATGCACGACTGCATTTATGATTGAGATGAGTCAAGGTATCACTGAGGATTCTAAGATTGGAAGTTTGAGTTTGGACTTGATCTATATGATGCTCGAGGATGGGACAAAATTAATGACAGCTTCATGAAAACCTGAGTGTCAGCATATTAACCAATGTGGGATATGTTCTCATGCTATCTCTTGACTTTGACCTAAAATGCTAGGGTGTGATGACATTAACTAATAATTTAATCAGTGTGCGCCAATCTTTTCGTAAAAGCAGTGGACCTAGGTCAAAAACAAACAAAGAAAAGGAAGAAAGAAGTATTGAAAGAAAAACTCTCACCATACAAAATCAAATATCAAAGAGCTTCACTATAGGCAAGCGCTCCCAATCATTTTTAAAGTGTCCACTTGGACCACCGCTATTAGGACCAGGACTTGGGTTAGCACCCAAAAAGGGCTCTGCATCGTAAATGCTACAAGTATGGGTGTAGAAAGTATATTAGATACTCAAAAAAGGCACACCCCAATGTACTCCCAGGAAAACAAGTGCAAACGACTCCAACTTCTCTTGACGGATACACTAATTGGCAAAAATCAAAATGAAAATTGTGTTGAGTATTAACACTTGAGAGAACCCTGTTCCATTGAGAGGAAGAGAAAATAAGTACACAATACTACAACCTCCATTTTGTGGCCTTCCATCTATCTTTTTGAAGTCTGATAAACTAAAGAGACGGTGGATTGAGGCAAGACTAGATTTGTTCCCTAGAGTTGAGGGTTGGGTCTTTAGGAGAGCTTCTGAGATTGGAATTTTTAGTGATGTCTTGATTCTATTCTCATGCTGCAGTCTACACTAAGTCATACCTCTTATATGACAATTAGAGGAGTTGAATTCCTTTCGATTAATACTTGGATCAACTCAGAGTTTTAGGATTCCTAAAACCTAGTGTTCTAGGTCAAATCAAGCCTTGTATTCTCACTTGCACATGTCAGGCCCCTCACTAATTAAACTTACTCTCTAACTAATTCTTTATTAATTAGCTCGAGGAAGAGATTTGCTTAAGTATAGGGGGTGATAAATCCTAGATTTATTAGCTTAATTGATTATATTTAACTCTCTTGCTTAATTATTAACAAGATTCATTGACTAATTAACACTAATTACTAACTATTATGTTGTAACTAATTAACACTCGGAAGATGATTTATAGTACTCTCAGGTCTCTGGAAGATTTTATCGAAACCCCGTAATCCGAGGAAGATCCGACACTGCCTAGGTATCTGCGAAGATTGTGGATCCTTGGGGAAGAATCAAGCAGGCATTTCAAGGCAAGAGGAGATCAGACTCGGGCTGGAGAAAATGAAGAAATCGGGTCCAACGAAGTCCAATCGGGTCAGACTTGGGAGGGGGGAAGGTTGACCCAGGTCAACGAACCGGGTTACCAATAAGAAGATTCTATTTACAAAAAGAAATGAAACATCAAAATAAAATATTTAATGACCTTAAAATAAAAAATAATTTAAAAAATGTTAGTAGTTTTACAAACTATTTTTTGTGATTTTTAATAAGTTTAATAATATATACAATACTATATGCAATATACAATGATATATACATGTACAATATACCTATAAACAAGATATACATATTTTTGTTTTATTATTTTTACAAAAGTATAATATATTTTATATTTTATTTTTTACACAATAATTAAAATATTTTAATTAGTTTGTTATTTTATTTTTGTGAATTATTATTAGGTTAAATAAATAAATATGTTCACAATATAGATATATGATACATATGTATAATAATTAGATTATTCTAATAATATTTTTATTTGTTTTCATTTTTATTATTTTTGTTTGCATTCTATATAAATTAAATACAATATGTACAAATATTAGAAATACAATATGTATAGAACTAAATAAAAATAAATATCAATAAAAATATATACAAGTATAAATATAGTACACTATGTAGACAACCCTCCCAAAAAGCCAAGTTTCAAACTGTAACTCCAAAAATTATGAAACCTTCATTTTAAAGCTAATTTTTATTTAGAATACAATAAAAGTGAGTTTTGTTTAATTTAAGTTCATATGGAGAAGGCATTGATCTTTTTATTCTTGTTTTGCAGCTTTTCCTAAGTGTTGTATTTTTTATTTTGTGCAAAATTTATTTTTAGCAATTATTTTTATTATTTACATCACATTTTTATGTAAAAGTTTTATTAAGGGAATAATTCAATTTGAGATCATTTTATTGAGAAATAAAATAGGTCGATGATGTATACAGGATAAATAGGAGATGATATATACGGTAAATAAATAAATAATATCTATAAGGTATTTTTGGGTTATCTGATTATTAATACATTAAGGACCCTATGTCTTCCTAATTTATTCCTTGTTGATCAGGTTAATTATTGACCTTCTCTCGGGGTCCAAATCAATCAGTACTTATTGCATAATTACAATCTTCTTTTATTTCTTTTCTTTTCTTCTTTATTATTTTATTTGAATAAATAAGTGCTAATTATACAATAATAACAAAAACATGCACAATGCTAATTTATTGGATTTAATATATATTCACATATATTTTGTATAGGGATTTGTGCTAAAATAAAAGAACAAAAGATGCGAATCATGGATTCATCATTCCCCTATACTTTACCTTTGCTAGTCCCTTAGCAAACACTTATTTAAAAAATAAGTGAAAATAAAAATAAAGAAAAGAAAAAGGAAGAAAGGGGAATTAATGGTGATTATTAAACTTATCTTCATAAAATTAAAGTATGGATCACGATTAAACCTTTGGTTTATTATTTTGGCGGAACCTTATTGGGAAATGGATTTAAGACTCAACAACCCTTAAGTTCCACAATTCAACGGTCAGGTCACCTCAACAATCTGGTCAGAACTAGTCTACATACGCGAATTCTTATGACTATGAATCTCTACTTGTATTGTTTAAGTGATATACAACTCCCCACCTTAAAAATGGCAAAGAAACAACCTCCCTCAACAAGGTAAGTTTAGTCCCCCGGTCTAGCAACTCTTTCTTCGAGGAGATGGGTATTCCCTTTTAAGTTCATGTGCAACCTGCTCAAGAAGAGGGGGAAAGAAGTGAATGGACCGCGGCCAGTATAGCCACGTATTCCATGGAGCTTGACCAGTGTAGCCAACTCTCCAACTGCAAGCTTCCATGAGATGAGACAATGAACCACATATGCTTTGCTTATTCAACTATATACGCTCTGGCAAGCATTTTATTTTCAATCAGGCTTGTCCCCTTTTTTTGGAGTTTTTGCTTTTTTTCCCAACATATATACAACATGTGCAACATGTACATAAGGAGTTTTTCTTCTTGAGCCAGTAGACTACACCTCTTTTTAAACATTATTGCAATCCCACAGTGTCCTGTCGTTAGACCTCATCGCCACTAGACCAGGTTGAGATGCACTACCCTCCCTAGATGAGGACGAGTGCTTCCACTAGTTGTAACACACCCGTGTGCAACCCCAAGCCAAAGGTTTATGCCTCCTCACCACCTCATCCATGTTGAGCTGCGTGTAAAGTGTGTGTCCAAGTCAAGCAATTGTCTGTAAGGGTCATGCATGCCTTGAAATATTCTACTTAGACTAATCAAGGTGACATGTGAACATAGCCTTGTGGACTCAAAGAATTAAGTCGCTAGACCTGAAAAGTCTCAACTCCAAATCCTATAAGGTTCCTTTGAAGTTAAGTGGATTAAGGTTTTAACCAAGCTCCATGCTTCAATTTTATTCCACACTAGTTTAAATATCAACAATGATTCTAAAACATGCATATGCATATGCAAATAAAGATATTTACAAAACATTTGAAAAGAAAAGAAAAGAAAAAACAAAAATCTTTTTTTTGGATTTTCTCAAAGAATTTTGCAAGTTTTTTATGGAATTTTTTATTTTTCAAATTTTTAGATATTTTGGAAAAGAAGGAAAATAAAAGAAAGTGTTTACAAACATTTGCAAAACTTTGTACCTATTTACACAGATTTTTTATACAAAACTTTATACAGAATCTATATACCTTTTGTACTAGATTTTACAAAGAGTATTTACAAGTTTTATGAGTGGATTTTATCTTCGAATTTTATTAGTGGATTTTATACAAGAATTTTATATACAGATTATGGCTTTTATATATACGTGGATTTTACAAGTTTACAAAAATAAATTTTATACCCATATTTTTTGACCCACGTGATAACATATTTTGCAAAAAAAAATTTACAAATCATTTTACAAAAATTTTCGAATCATTTTATTAAAGATTTTCCAAATTGGTTTTACAAACAATTTTACAAAGAATTTTTCAAATAAGTTTTTGCAAACATTTTATTTTCACACATTTTATAAACATGTGTACAATACACATAATCTTGATAAAAAACAATTTACAAATATTTACAAACAAAACTTTTTTGCAAAAATTTTACAAAAAATGTACAAAAATAATTTTATAAAGGTTTCTACAAACATTTTTACAAAAGAGTTTACAAATCATTTTACAAAAAAATTACACACATTTTTGCAAACATTTTTCAAAACATTTTATTCCAATTTTATAGATAATAGCCATATTATTAACACCAAAGTATGAGTTATGGCTAAAGTATATATGCACAATATATACGACATCCCCATATACTTAGCTCGAACTATGTCCTCATAGTGATCAAAGAGCGACAAAGGAAGACATAACTCATGCTAATTATAGAAAAGTGAAAAGAATTTTATGCTACAATGAATAAAAGAATAAAAGAATAAAATGAATGGAAGTCAGTGATCCCCCCTATACTTAGTATCAAATAATCCTAAGTAAAGAAGATTGTACAAGTGGGGAAGTCCGAGGAAGAGAATGTACATGAAATCAACGACTCGACTTATTCCCCCCATACTTAGGGTAAAATATACCTAAGTATAGAAAAGAATATCAATAGTCAAGGGACAAGCAGGGGAATAAGCAAAGAAGTGAAAAACAGATATTACCTCCCCTATACTTAGGGTTGGATGTCCCTAAGTATAGGCAACAAAACATAGGTAATAGAACAAAAAGAAATATGGTCAACACGGGTCCAACACCCCCTATACTTAGGATAAAGTACATCTTAAGTATAGTAGAAATCCTAAGCGAGACCTAGGGTGTTAAACAAAAACGGAAGAATGAAAGAATAAAATAGAAAACAAGGATGTACAAAGAGATGGAACGGAAGTGTAAATCATGTATGAGATGCAATATATGAGAATCAAGTAACACATCTCATACAAAATGAATTGGGGCAACATCAATGGTCAACAAGTCATGATCAAGAAAAGACAATAGGTGTTGACCGTTGACCTAAAAGGTGGACTCAGAAGATAACTCGGATATATCAATACTGCCATTGTCATACACCTTTCTGACCAAGTATGATCCCTTCCACTTGCTCTGTAATTTCCCTGGAAATAATCTTAGTTGTGCATCAAATAACCGTAGTCTCTGATTCGGCTCAAACTGCTTATGGCTGATGTGTGGATCATGCCATATCTTCACTCTATCTTTATAATGCGGGCTACACAAAAAGGTTGTATCTCTAAGCTCCTCCAGGGCCGTCAACTCTACTTTCCTCTGATCTCCTACATTCTCTCGATCCAATAATATCTCTGTGATTGCCCATAGTGATTTGTGCTTGATCTCCACATGTAAGTGTCATGGCTTGCCATAAACGAGTCGAAATGGAGACGTACCCAAAGGAGTCTTGAAGGATGTCCTATAGGCCCACAAGACCGAGCCAATTCGAAACCTAAGCAAGACCATTTGTCAGTATATGGTATGGAGTGGCAACTCTATGGTCTATGTTGAATCATTATCAATGGCATTTACCTTATCGTTGATAAAATGAGTACCCCTGTTAGGAATTAGAACTCTAGGGATCCCAAATCGAGATATGATATTCTTCCTCAAACATATGCAAACAGTCCTCGCATCAGCGTCTCAAGCAGGGATGGCCTCAATCCAACGACTCACATAATCTACAACCAATAAAAATGTATTCAAACCCCTAAATTTTTGGGAATGAGCCCATAAAATCGATGCCCCATGCATCAAAAACCTCACAGAAGTGAATGGGGTGCAATACCATTCTATCTCCATGACCATAACTACCCATCCTCTGACAGTTAGTACACCTCTTCATGAATTCATCTGAATCCTTGAAGAGTGTTGGCCACCAAAGGCCAGATTAGAGAACCTTTTTGTGTTGTCCTTCTCCCTGAGTGATGTCCTCCTGACTCAAGCTTGTGCCAAAGGTGAGGACACTGTGGTGCTCCTCCTGAGGAATACACCGATGCCAGACACTATCCCCTCCTTCGTGGTAAAGGGTGGGATCCTCTCAATGGTACGACTTGACTTTCGTTAGGAAATTCTCAAGTCACTGCCAGATCCAACCTTGTGGAACTTTCTTGGCAACAAGATAGTTCACAATGTTAGCATACCAAGGGACAGAGGTGATATCAAGAATTAACTCGTCTGGGAAAATCTCAGTAATAGGTGTGGTTGTCTCCGAATCTTGAAGATGCTCTAATCGGGAGAGGTGATCTGCCACCACATTCTTAACTCCAAGCATATCTTTAATCTTAATATCAAACTCATGGAGTAGAAGGATCCATCTAGTCAATCGTGCCTTGGCATCTTTCTTAGCGATTATGTATCGGATGGTAGTGTGATCCGTGTTTATAGTCACTCTAGATCCAAGATTGTAAATTCTCAACTTATACAAAGCAAAGACTACTGCTAGCATCTCCTTCTCTGTAATAGTGTAATTCCACTGGGCGGCATCCAAGGTCCTGCTAGCATAGTTAATGGCAAAAGGTAAAACATCCCTCCTCTGTCCTAAAATAGCCCTATGACAAAATCTGAGGCATCCGTCATGATCTAGAATGGGAGAGGCCAATCATGTGGCTGAAGGACTAGAGCCTACACAACCAGATTCTTGAAGTCTCAAATAATGAAAGACACTTATCATCTACAAGGAACTCGATGTCTTTCTAGAGAAGATCAGTAAGCGATCAGGCAATAGGACTGAAGTCCTGAATGAGCCATTGGTAGAAACCAGCATGCCCTAGAAAAGACCACAACTTCCTCAGATTAAACAACGGAGTGAGCTTCTTGATGATATCCACCTTGGTTGGTTTGACCTTCATGCCCCTATTAGAGATGATGTAACCAAGGATCGTCCCTCGAGTCATCATAAAATGACTCTTCTCCCAAGAAAGAACAAAGTTGACCTTAATGCATCGTTGAAGCACACAGTCTGGGAAAGAAAGACAAGCACCGAACCCATCGCCATAGACCAAAAAATCATCCATGAAGACCTCTAAATATTCACCCACCATGTCTGAAAATATGTAAAAGCATGCATCTTTGGAATGTAACCGAGGAATTACATAGTCCAAAAGGCATCTGTCTAAAAGCATACGTCCCAAACGAATGGGTGAATGTCGTCTTGTCCTGGTCTTCGATCGCAATGGCCACCAGATTACCCCGAGTACCTGTCAAGAAAGCAGTAATAACTCTTCCCAACTAATCCCTCAATAATCTGATCAATGAATGGTAGCACGAAGTGATCCTTCTTGGTGGCCTAATTCAATCGTTTGTAGTCCACACATACCCTCCAAGAAGTGGGTACACGGGCAGCAATCTCCTCTCCGTCCTCATTCATAATTGTAGTGATACCCGTCTTCTTGAGTACCACATGAAACAGACTAGCCCACTTGGAGTCGGAGATGGGGTAGATAAAATCAGTGCTCCACCACTTGGATATTTCCTTTATAACCACCTCTCGAAGATTCAAGGTCAGCTTGCGCTGAAATTAACGAGATGGCTTGGCATCCTCCTTAAGATATATGTGGTGGGAGCATAGAGCCGGACTTATCCCCTGGAGATCTGCTACATGCCAACCAATTTCCTTGCAGTTTCTCCCAAGAACCTCCATCAAACGAGATTATTGGTCATCAGTCAAATCTGCTAAGTTAATGACTGGAAACATATCTGGCTCTCTCGTAAGGAATCAATACTTCATGCTCTATGGTAAGATCTTCAATTATGGGCATGTGGGAGATGACAAATCCGGCCTCTGAAATGTCTGCGTGAAAGCTACCATATATGATTGTGAAAACTCTCTTTGTTTTTCTAAACTCGACGAAGATGGCCCTATTGGTGTCTCTATCAACTGCACTGGCACTATCTCCGTCCTGGTTGTAGGATCTACGGAAATCAAACACAGAAGGTACTCATCAAACTCTTGCTAGTCAAAGTCCGTGTCTAAATCTGAGGGATCTGAATCTAAATGACATGAAATAAAATCAACCTCGCTATCAGAATCAGTATCAATAGCCTATGTGATATCTTGCTCTAAAAGTACGCTTTCCGAACTCTCATCAGTTGTCAATTGTAAATCTGCTGCCTCTGAAGATGTGACTAGAGCTCGTGAATCCTCATCTGCCCAAACTGCTTCATCATCTGTAATCACAAAGTCACACTCATGGTAAATGTCTGGCTCTAAATCTGTCGCCTGCTCTGAACTGGCTGAATCTTTGGCTCTCAGCTCCTCAATCATCTTTTATGCTTTCGCCCTCGATACAAAAGTATACCTTCATGATCGACACGTCCTTTGCTGTTGCTAGGAAAGGTCGGTCTAATATAATCGAGGTATCTGTCACACATTCAGGGATCTCCATGTCCAACACGATGAATTCCACAGGGAATTTCAGGACCTGAATGGTGACAACAACATCCTTCAGTAAACCCTTCGTCCTCTTAACAGATCTATCTGTAAACTGAAGTATTGCCCTGCTCTGTCTAAGAGGGCCAAACTCGAAGCGGTCAAGTAAGGATGCCTGAAGAAGGTTAATCAAAGACCCACTGTCTAATAGAGTACGATCGAACCGCTGCTCGTGAATGTGTCATCTGACATACAGAGCCCCTGCATCTGGCCTCTTGGCTGGCAAATGGTTCTGGATAGCGAAGCATGTGGCACGAGTAAGTACATGGATCTATGCACTGTGGTTGCGCTTCTTCTTCCTACGGACTGTATTCTTCTCTCTAAGATTCTTCTAGAAGAGAGGGATGTGCTCTAATACCTCATGGAGAGTCAGCTGAATATGGAATCGATGCTTGCTGAACTTTATATGTTGTATCTTTTTGGGATTTTTAAATTTTTTGCCCTTACCTAGCGGAGTGCTTGAGGGAAGTGGATGGTTGTACCCTCATTAGGAACTAGAGGGTCTGGAGTAGGAATAGGTCTCTGAGCATACAAATGGCTGGAATCCATACAAGCATCATCAAGCATCACATCAGATGGACTTAGAGAAGAAACAAAAACATTTCCTTTATTCATCTTTTGTTTTTTTGAAAAAATTGTTATTTTTTGTATTTTTCTAAAAGCATCATCCTCATGAGTCAAAACAACTGGAGTGTCTGCACAAGTGAACTTGGTGGCATCAACACCACTGACAACATCTGAATAAGTGGCATCATCTGGTCCATCATGTGGAAACTTGGTGGCATCAGCACCACTTTGACAACATCTAGAGAGTATACGACATCATCATCATCATCATATGGATCATCCTCAAGGTGGGTGGCATTAGTACCACCATATGTAGCAGGAAAAATGATGTCCTCGGTACTGTCCTTTAGATCGTTAATATTGGTGGCATCAACAACACCATCAAAATCAAAATTAGCGGCATCAGCACCACTCTCGAGCTCATCTGACGCTCCTGAATGGGCATCCTGACATTACCAGATGAGGCACTGCCTGCTGGCTCCCTACGCTCCTAAGTGTCACAAAATCATCATCAAATAAACAATGAATATTGTAAAGTACCTCACTAGGAGTGGCAGACTCCGTCAATTGTACCTGCTCAGACTTCCTCTTCATGTTCTTCGAATTTGGCTCAATGTGTATGGGTATGGCAGCCTTGACCTTGATAATATCTCTCATCTCCTGGCAGAACTAGTCCATCTCTCGCCGAAAAGTGGTCTGCTGCTCTATAAGCATGCATGCGAGATCCTCTAAAGCTGGGTTCTCATACGGAGGTGCATGAGACCGGATGGGTTGCCTCTCTGAAAGTGTTGAGGCTGGCCATGCTGCTGCTGTAAGTATGAGTGAGGGGGAGGCTGCTGGAACTAGGAGCGAGATTGTTGTTTCCTCCATTGTTGACCCTAGTACTAGGGTCGAGGAATGTTGTGCTGGGAATACTAGGGCTACGATTGGTGTGTACCCTATATTGACTGTGTCAGAGGCTACTACTGGGACTGAGCACCTCCTGCGGACCATCTAAAGTCTCGTTGATCATGACATATACTGGGTTGTTGCTGGTATTGGGAATACCAAAATCCCATTGACTTCCATCAACGGCTCCGACTGCTCATGCAACAGTGGGGGAAGGGACGCCAATGGCTGATCACTATGGTACACAACCATATGTGTATCTGGTGAAGATGGTGGTGGCATCTGGTACTGTGGGGCTGGCTAAATATGCTCCGCCTGAACGTGGTGGACCTCTATGTATGAGGTCGATAGATGTGAAGATCCGCTCCCCTAATCAACATGTGACCTAGACAATGGTAAAGAAGTCGTCTATGCCTCTTGAAGGCTTATGATTTGCATCTTCATGTCACTCAAATTCTGGGCTACCCCATCAATCTTGTTGAGCTTGTTCAGGCCCTGGCACGTCTTCTTCTTGATAATATCCATGTTGTCCAACTTCTGGCTAATAATGCCAATGATGACTCTGCTAGTGTTGCTGCTGTAGAAGACAAGCCTCTGTAGCTCGGGTGTTAGCCCACAAAAGAAACTCTATACCAAGTTTGGCTTGCTAATATAATTGTGGGGATACCTGTCAATGAGCTCTCTAATCGATCCCAAGCCTCATAGAACTGCTCATTTGGGGTCATGGTGAAGTTACTGATCATAGCTCTTGCTGTGTTGGTCCGACCGAGTGGATAGTACTTGTTGAGGTACTCGATCCCCAACTGCTCCTAGGTAGTGACAACCTTCCCCAAAAGCTTCATCCATTAGGATGCTCTATCAACCAAGGAGAATGGGAAGGCTATCAGCTTGATGGCATCCTCGTCCACCAGCCTGTTGTGGACAACACTACAGATCATCTTGAACTCCTGCAAGTGGATGTGAGGCTCCTCAGTGGAAAGCCCATGGATCTTCGACAACAACTGGATCGTTTGGGGCCTGATCTCAAAATCACCGAGAATCACTGGCAACTTAATTCACCTATGAGTGAGAGTTGCACCAGGATTGTGCAACTCCCTCAGGGTGCGTAAGGGTCTAGCCTCTGCTCTGGTATCTGCTCGGTCCCCGGTTCTAGGAATCTCTATTCCACCAACAGGTCTCTCAACTCTAGCATCTCTGATCTGTGTCAGCTCCCTCCTAAACTCTATCATCAGTAACCCCTGGTCCTGGATTTGTCTCTGCATCACCTCTAGGGATGCCAGGAGGTTGTTGTTGATCGCAACCTAGTCAAATACATCGGGAATATCTAGATGCCCATCCTCTCTCTACTATAGAGCCATCTCATCACAATTTGAAAATGAAAAAGAGCGAACCTCAGTTGTTGCCAAGTCAACAAAAATCTGCTCTGACTGCTGTTGTATCTCAAGTGATGTATCAGGAAGGTCAAAGAAGAAGGAAGCAGAATACTCAGGTTCCAAGAGAGGGTCAGAGCTCTCTGGAACCACCCTAGATGAACAGACATGTGTGCTGTGAAGCGGTGCCACCAGAGGTAGCCTAAGAGACCGCTTGCCCATCATCGTGATCTGGAAAGGAGCGAAGATTAGATCTGGACTGAAAAATAATGGATCAGAAAACAAACCCCCAAGTTCTTCAACTCATTGCAATGATGACCGTGAAAGCTCGATCGTTAATCTTTTCAATTTTAGAATTTAGTGATAAAAAATTATATTAACAAGCTCACAGGTGTAGTCCCTAGAGTAGACCATGGATAAGTCGATGAATCCCCCAAGCAGAGAACTATCCTCGTAAGAGCTCATGAATCGTTCTAAGGAAATCTACCTCCTTATCCACACAACTACTTCTACTAACATCTCATACAAGTGTTTGCAGCAATAACATGACCCAAGTGTCAAAGTCCAAGCGCTTAGGGCACAAGTACAGGGGTTTGGACTCTATTCCTCAAGTGTACATGCCTCACTTTGTCTGGAGAGTACTTGTAAACAAGGAGGGGTTACTCTCCTCAAAACAACGAATGTGATCATTACGTTTATTTTAGGGTTGAGTTGGTTTAGCAGTCCCAATTTTTATTTGATTATCACTTTTTTGGAGGTATTTTTCAAATAAAAACACGTCTAACGAATTTTTCTAAGTCAAACAAAAACATGGGGAGGAAGACGGTAAGATGATGCACAAGAAAACTATGACATGCACAAGATAGAAGGCATACCTTACTCCAATAGTCTACATGCAATATGATCCGCACATAAATTAAAACTAAGCTATATGAATGCAAATGCGAGAACCATCCTAAACAGAAACTTCTATTATCGTGAAGCACCAGTTATTTTAACTAAGTCTAAACGTTTCTATAAGAACATATATTCTATTAGGGATATGGATCTAATCACTACCTGGCTTAATCAAATAAAAACCTAATTCTAGGGGCTCAAGCACATGAAAACTGCAAGAAATAAATAAAAATAAAGGAGAAGAAAACCAAATTCTAGTGAGGTCCTCCAAGTGCACCGGCACTTGACGAAACATACCCCGTAATCCAAAGGTATATAATAGCCTAGAAAATAGAAAAATGATAAGTGTAAAAAATTATTACAAATTAATTACAAAAATGAAATAAAATGACTGAAAAATAAATATAAAGGCCAAAATGGTCTTCTACTCCTCCTAAGCTGCTCTCTCCTGCCAGTCAGTGTAGAACGCTTGGTCTCCGCCTCGCTCGGGTGCGTCAGCTCTCCTAAGATAGCCTCCCTCGCTCCACAGGCCCTCGCAACAAAGATGAAACCCGAGATGCGTCAGACAACCGTATGAAAAATAAAAAGAAAATAAAGAACAATGCTATATACAAAAATAAGAGACAAATATAGTCAGTAATGAAAGAAACAAGTGATAGAAATATAGACAAAAGAAAAAGAGAAAAACAAATATATACACAAAACAAGAATAACAGGAAATTCAACACCTAACTACCCTCACTGTGCCTCCCCAGTAATGACGCCATTCTGATATCGAGCTGACCGACTAGGGTTATGTTATGAAATTAATAGTGTTGTTGTCACCCTAGAAGTCCAATTGTAAATCGAGAAAATTTGATCAACCACAAAACAAATCAGACAGGTAAACCAAGTGGTCTAAGCTCTTTTATTAACCCGATATAGCAACCGAGATCGAACACAAGCAAGCAGCTGTTATTGAAATGAGGGTTAATCAATTCAATGAAAGATCAAATAAAAGAAAGAAGGAAAAAGAAAGCGAACTACTCTTGGATTTTTATGGATTTTTAAATTTTTTATAAGTATTCATTTTTTACTTTTTATATTTTCGATTTTTATTTTTTTTTAATGATTTTTAATTTTGTAAATTTTTATATTTTAAAATTTAAAACAAAACACAAATAAAAACAATGAAATAAAAGACACACACTCTCTCTCTTTGATTTTTCAAATGTGGTAAAAATATCCAGAAAAATCAAGTAAAAATTATATTGGGTTTTAATAATTTTATACTATTTTTGTAATTTTTCAAGGGTTTTTAGATTTTTTAGGATTTTCAAAATGATTAAAAACATGAAATAAAGCAAATAGTGCACAATCAAGAGTATTTCTCAAATTAAAAATAGAAAATAAGCTTAAAAATCATGATCGTTAACTTTATAAAAAAGTATATTTAAATATCTACAAATAAAGACTAAGAACACAATTTTTGGGTTTTTAAAACCATTTATATGATTTTTATGGCGTTTTTAGGGTTTTGCAAATTTTTAGAGTTTTATAAAAGATATAAAAGTGAAAATTGGATAGAAAATCAATCAATTAAGGTAATGCCAATATAATTGTTTTAGAATTTTTAAAGATATTTTCGAATTTTTATGAATTTTCTAAGGTAAACAGGGAATGTTTAGTGAGTTTTTGATTTTTTAATAATAGAAAAAAATGAAAAACAACAAATAAAAATTACCACAAGCAAAAGACACTAATAGACACTTATCCTAATGTTTTATGTGATTTTTAAATTAAATTTGATATTTATTGAAACAAATATAAACAAAAATAAAAGTATTGAATACAGAAGGCCCTAGATGCAAATACTTTAAATTCTGGGGCCAAGTAATAACAAGCAATAAAAACGCATGGGCCAAAGCATAAAAATCCCAGATAAAATGTGTGTCACACGTGATTAAGGCACAGATGAGTAGAAATGCAATTTGCAAGAGTTAAATTTATTTCATTGACACATGAAAGTTCAAGAGAAAACAAGCAAATAACCCACAAAAAACATGTAAACACGCATGCAAGTGTGGTTCAACAGGACTAGAGTGCAAATATGAAAACACAAAATCCTTATTGTACTAAAAAAATAGAAGAAAAACATGGTAAAAAAGGAAATATTAAAGGATATGGGGAGATCCTTAAGCGCATCACGGAAGCATGAGGATCACATCGTATGCAATCGGGAGCGACTAGTCGTACTAGTGGCTCGAGGCAGCGGGATATAAAATTTTTTCAAAGATGAAATAACATGATCCAAGAACACTTCTTGGATCGTTTCATCTAAACCACAAATAGGTATTACGGTTACCTCTTGAAGCATGGTTGCGATCGAGTCTCTAAACGAAGAGACCTCCTGTCTCAAGTCTCAAGTCTCAATAAAAGGTCCTTATTGCAAATGCTCAAAAATAAGTTTTACAATTATTGTACTAAAACAAAATAAAAGGAAAAACATGGTAAAAAGATATGCGACTCTGACAGTTCAGATCTGACATCTACGAAATCAGACGGTGGAGAAAGGATGCGCTGAGGTACGACTCTGATGGACCGGTGGTGGCATATATCTAACGGTGCAGGAAAAAGGCATGACATGCGGTCAGATAGACCCTAGATTCGATCAGACCGTCTAGATTTGAGTGTGGGTGGGAATTCCTAATCAGAACTGAGCACGCCTCCTAATCTAATGGCTGGCGATGGTGTTAGAAGAACGTGAAGAAGGAGTCGTAGGCCGAGCTTCGATCGAGAATATATGGTGCTATTGGGCTCATATCGATCAGCTAAGGGGCCCAACAGTTCGCTTAAGTGTATCCGCGTTGAAGGGGATGCTTGGATGGTTGTCCAAGCTGCTTGATGAAGATCAAAGAGCAGCTCCACTTGGTCAGATGAGGGACAATTCAACCCTCCCATGCACACCTAGACATTCAAGGAGAAGCGAGACTCGGAGACGACGCTCCGGTCGTGGTTATTCGTGGCTAAACATCAAAGAAGCAGAGGGGGAATGGATTGGACCTCTAACGTAGATGGGGGAAGGAGGTCAAGCCCAAAATCGATCATATGATCGATCCTATGGATGATCGGGTTGCAAGGGAAGGTGAGCGATGATATAGAGAAGGAATTGTTGCGGTTGGATGAGAGAGATGGAGCTCCAACACAGAGGATGAATCATCGACGACGAACAGTGGTGGAGATGAATGTATAGGAAATGAACGGTGAATGAGAGGAATGAAGGGTACCTGATGATCTAGGGATGGAAGGCGAAGAATGACTAAGTGGACGATGGGGGAAATGGCCTCTATTCCACTGAGGGAGGCGAAAGAGGCTAGTCACGACAGAGATCTCCAACTACGAGGTGGTTCAGCTCTGTCGGCTACGAATTTGAGCTCCAAAAGACTCCCCCGGGGTCCTGTTACTAACCTAGAGATGCAAGAGGAGAAAGAAGAGGCACAAAGCGAACTGAGATGCATGACGGAGGGAGGGGATGATTTATAACATTCCAAGGTATCTAGAATATTCTATTGAAAACCCATAATCTGAGGAAGATCTGGTGCTGCCTAGGTATCTGTGAAGATCGCGGATCGATGGAGAAGAATCGAGTGGGTATTTCGAGGCAAGAGGAGATTGGACCCGGTCTAGACAAAATGAAGAAATCTGGTCTGACGAAGTCCATCTGGGTCAGACCTCCGAGAGGGGATGGTTGACCCAGGTCAACGGACCCGGGTTGACCAATAGGAAAATTCTATTTACAAGAAGAAAAGAAAAATCAAAATAAATATTAAATGGCCTTAAAATATTATTAAAATTAAAAATGTTAGTTATTTTACAAACTATTTTTTATGATTTTTAATAAATTTAATAATATATATACAATATATAATGATATGTATAGGTACGATATACCTATATATAATATATACTTTTTTTATTTTATTATTTTTACAAAAGTACATTGTATTTTATATTTTATTTATTTATACAATAATTAAAGGATTTAAATTATATTTTTTGTGAATTAATTCTTTAGGTTAAATAAATAAATGTATTTACAATATATATATATATATATATGCATGATACATATGTACAATAATTAGATTATTTTAGTATTTTTTATTTGTTTTGAATTTTATTATTTTGTTTGCATTCTATATAAATTAAATACAATACGTAAAAATGTTAAAAATACAATATATGCAAGAATAAATAAAATAAGTATAAATAAAAAAATATACAAGTATAAATATAGTACACCATGAAGACAACCCTCCTAAAAAGCTGACTTTCAAACCGTAACTCCAAAAATTATGAAGCCACCTTCATTTTAAAGCTACTTTTATTTAGAATACAATGAAAGTGAGTTTGGTTTAATTTGAATTCATATGGAGAAGTATTGATTTTTTTATTCTTATTTTGCAGTTTTTTCTGATGTTGTATTTTTTATTTTATACAAAATTTATTGTTGCAATTATTTTTATTATTTACATCACATTTTTATGTACAAGTTTTATTAAGAGAATAATTCAATTTGAGATCATTTTACTGAAAAATAAAATATGTCAATGATGTATATAGAATAAATATGGGATGATATAAACAATGAATAAATAAATAATATCTACAACGTATTTTTGGATTATCAGATTATTAATGCATTAAGGACCCTATGTCTTCCTACTTTATTCCTTGTCGATCAGGCCAATTCTTAACCTTCTTTCGGGGTTCGAGTCAGTCTGTACTTATTACATAATCACAGCCTTCTTTTATTTTTTTCCTTTTTCTTTTCTTCTTTATTATTTTATTTTGAATAAATAAGTACTAGTTATTGTAGATAATAATAAAAGCATGCATAATACTGATTTATTGGATTTAATATATATTTACATATATTTTGTATAGGGATTTATGCTAAAATAAGAGAATAAAGGATGTGAATCATGGATTCATCATACTTATATAGGAAAAAACCTTAGAGAGTTCAAAAGAGGAGAAAATACATAAGTGCCCCTAATGGGGTTACAATGAACAATAATTAAGAGTCATCAGATACATTCCTAACAATGTCAAATTGAGACAATAATTGTTTGTTGTCATAATTAAATTTTTACAAGGGTATTTTTTAAAAATGATTTGAAAATTTTATTCATTAATTAATATAGCAATGGCTCATAATAATAATAAATATTTATATGAATTTATATAGTTATTCAAGGCGCTTATGTGAATGTGATTCGCATTGAAATTTAAATGTCAACTAGGTTTACATTTTTCTTTGGGCTTATGAACAAGTTTCATATGTTATGAGGGTACTTTCATAAATTATGATAATGATAATTAGATTATCATGAAAATAACATAAAAAACAACTTCAACTAGAAAATAGGATAAGGTGGACGTCCATGCTTGGAGAAGCATGGAACGTCCACTATGAGAGTCCTAATGAGATTAGGTTCTCCTATTTCTTATTTATTTGTTATGTTATTTTAGTTGGGTAATTAAAAGATATAACTCAAGTCCTTTTTTATTGAAGGACAAGAATTTAATCCTTGACTTTGATCTATCATCCAAGCGTAGAGAGAGAGGGCGTCTACTATGAAGAGTGGGACTCTTCATAGACATCCCCTCTTGATATATAAGAGAAAGCATAACCTCTCTCCCAAATCATGCTTCATTCCACCAAAGTTATATTGCATTGAGTTTTGAGAAGATAAGTACAATCTTGTCCAATAAGACCCTACACGTCCACCAAGTCCCCTTGTTCTTCTCTACATTGGTGTGGCCTTTTGTGAGAGAAGATCATCTTCTCCTTCGTGCATCTCGTACATGAACGAGTGACCGATTTTGTGGCGATGAAATTAGGTTCTTGAGATCATCTATCTCATACGTTCATGGATAACTTCAAGAATAAGTCAACATCGAAGTTCATGGGAAGTCACATGATTCATCATCACGTCAAAGAGAGAAGCATCTGCAGCCGGACTTGATTCGAGAGGTTTCTTTTCTTAAAAACTCATGCTTCAAGAGGTAATCCTGATCTATTCCTATTATTTATTAAATTATTTGAAATCATATTTGAAAATCATTTCCTTTAGATTGTAGTTTCGTAATGCATAATTTTTTTATTGTGCTAAAGTCCAAGTTTAAGTGTTGAACTATCTATTTGCAATTGCAAACTGTTTGCTATTTTTTCGTGTTTCCATGATATGCGAATTATGAACTCCCTTTAATTGGTATCAGAGCTTATGCTTAAAATACTAGGATTACATCCAAGTTCGCTGAACACTCTGTCATATTATACCGATCGTCGGGTACATTGTTTTGCGATGGTTTAGATATTTCGAATGATTCGATAGCATACGATGTTGCTGTTATTTTACCCTTTTTGGAACATATTTTTTGGGATATATATGATGTTTAGAATATCTGAACTCATGTCCTAAATATACATCAAAAGTTGGTGGCATTCAGGAAAAGATTCAGATGCCAAAAATGATCCCAAACTTTGATTTCGATCAAAAATCGTAGCTAGAAATGTTGTTTTTTATACTTATTTTTGAGTCATATAAATAATAAATTACTGACTAATAATTCATTAATCACATCTCCAATCAGTGCGAAAAGTTGCGCATGATTTTGACCGTGTGGTCTCGATAAATTGAATTTTTCCATAGGTGGAGTTGGAAAGAACTCAATAATGACTTGTTTCTCTTATTTTGGGACTCAAAATAGATTAAAAATATATATATATGATATATTCACATAAGGAGTTTGACCTAATATTTTAGAAATATTTGAGTCACAATTTTAAGTCCAAGTTATATAATGCATTCTAATTGGGAGCGTAATGGACGCGACTTGTAAATTTTAAATCCAAAATCATTGTTTGCTAATTTGGATGCATGCAATAAATTAAAACATCTTTTTATTTCATATTTCATATATTGATTTATGAACTTGATTGATTGTGAATATATTATAAATTGTGAATCGACGAAATCAATCGATTACAATTAAATTCTTTCATAATGAAGAATTCAATCAATGACTAGGTCTGGCTTGTCATGTTGGTTATTAATTAATGCCTTGCACAGTCAGGAAATGCTCTAATCCTTCATTTTGCATGGCATATCCGAGGAGATTTTGAGAATTACTCAATATGAGTAGGTGATATTGTAGTCTTCTAAAAGCAAAGAAGATTAATAAGTGCATAAATTGAAGTGCTTGGATTGCTTGATTGTTGTTTTTTTAGTTGGATTACAACTAAGATAATAATCAAGAGTCTTTGCTTGTTAGACTCCTCTATTGGATTGATCATGAGAATTTGATTCTAGATGATTAATCATAAATTTAAACAAGAGATGGACAAGTCATATGATGACATCCATGGTCTTTTGTCATTGTGAAGAAATCTATCGCAATGGATTGTATTTTTTGGAGATGTTCAAGCTTAGTCATGGCTCCGGAATATAAATTCACATGGATTGGATTCTTCATTTCTCAAAAAGATGGGTCGCATGCGTAGTCACCCCACTATTATCCCTCGTATTATTGAGGCGATATTGGATTGCACATAGCGTAATATTTTAAATTTGCTCATTGACGGTTGATTTAACCGACAACATGCTAACTCCATATGTGTGGGTTGTGGGTGTTGAAGACCAAACTAGGAATGCAAGTTGGACTTGCAAGGTGGAAAGTTCCTGCTTCTTTTGCTGTAGTTGCATTTTCTCATATTACTAGGGTTAGGGTACAATGAAACTAAAAGGAGACTCAGATCTCATAGTGATGCCTTGAAAGATTGCAAGGGAAAGACTTTCAAAGTATGAAAATATGAGAACATATTGATTTAAAACATTTAAAATATTCAACCACCTTAATCAAGATTAATTAAAAGGGCATTCCTTTTATTTTCGGATGAAAACTCTCAATCCCCTAAACAATCTACTTGAGGTCAATTAGTTTATCGATCCAGACTATTCAGATTAGATTCAAAATTTGTAGCTTGTACTTGTAATAGAGTGCATCGAAATGTGCTCTCGAGTGTGAAGTACGAGAACCCTCAGACTGGTGATGCTAGAGATTTCGACAAGAACTAGGACGAGGACTATATGTTGGCCCGTTAACAAACTAGAAGGATGTTTGGAGGTGAACCACACTAAGCAATACAACATCCTGAAAGACATGCTTCACTACAAGATGCATGAAGGAAATTTGATCGGGGAACATATAACGTAGATCCAAGAAGGGTCCAGTCCACAAGAAAAAGAAGAAGAGTCAATATGTTGGCACATTTTCTATACATCTGACATCTAAGAAGGCAAGTATCTGCCATCTCTACAATAAGTCGGGACATTGGAATGCAACTGTGCAAAATACCTTATGGCCCTTGAGAAGGGCAAAGGTGTGGATCTGGAAGGTAACTCATCTATTTTCATCATTGAAACTAACTTACTTATAGGACAAGAAGGTAGTTAGATTGTTGATTCTGGTGCATCCGTTCATGTATGCAATTTGTTGCATATGTTTCAAGAAATTAGAAGTCTTGATGATGGGGAAATAGTCATCCATATGGGATCTGATGGAACGATTGCAACAAGCATCATCTGAATGTGCCAACCATCGTTTTCAAGTGTAAAAGCCCTTATAATCAGATAATATCTCTATGTTCTTGATGTTATAAGGACTTTATCTGTATCTAAATTAGTTGGACATGGATATTCTTTTTATTATGTAATAAACTTATCATAAGTTGTTATGGTAATATAAAGAATGGTTATATAATAGCCGGTTGACTCTATAAATTGAACATGCATGAATGTGTCATGAATGCCAATACCGTTATTTAATAAAACCCTAAATGATCAAGAGAGGATAGAGATCATTTAACTATGATACAACATTAAAGAGTTGGACATGAGTCTACTGATAAGATCAAGACATTGGTAAAGGATGGATCTTAGGATTTCCTTGAAGTCCATGATTTATCAACTTACGAAAATTGTACTCGTGGAATAATGTCTAGAGCACCCTTCTCTGAGAATAGCGAAAGATGAGAAGGTATACTCCACCTAATACATATTGATGTATGTGGTCCTTTTCGCATTGCAACTCGTAATGGACATAAACATTACGTGGTATTTATTGATTATCATTTACGATATGGTTTTGTTTTCCTTTCACATCACAAATATAAAAGCTTTAAAAAGTTCAAGAGTTCATGGCTTTGGTTGAGAATCAAATCAGAAGGAAGATGAAGCGAACTAAATCTGATCGAGGTGGCGAATACCTCTCATATGAATTTAAAGAATACCTTAAGGAGAGAAGAATTATTTCCAATATCACTCCTCCAGGTACTCCTCAACTTAAGGGAGTTGCAGAGAGATACAACATAATCATGTTGGACATGGTAATATCACTGATGAGTAAAGAAAACCTACCTCTTAGTTTCTGAGGACATGCAATAGATACTATAACTTATGTCCTAAACAAGATTCCATCTAAATCTACCTAAAATCCCTCATGAGCTTTGGTACGGTACCAAGCTGCACCACTTAAGGATTTGGGGTTGTTTGGTCCATGATAAAAAAATGGATGCAAGCAAGTTGGAATATCGCACTATAGAGTAATATTTCATTGGATACATAAAGAATGGTATTGGATACCAACTTTATGATCCTGAGACTCGAAAGGTATTTGTTTATAGAGATGTTAAATTTTTGGATGATGAGTTCCTTAAAAGTCAAGACTATAATGAAGTTAAGGAATTGATCGAGTTTTAATGAGACCAATGAAGTTACTACACAAGAAACTGAAGAGATAATTGAAAATGACATGACTGTACCTCTTAGAAGAGTTCTAAGGTTGTAAGATGACTTGAAAGGTACAGTTTCCATGTATCAGAAGAGTCTGAAGATGATTTGACTTCATATAATGAATCATTGGAAGATCATGGCATGGATAATTGGATACTAGCAATGAAGTCTGAGATAGATTCCAAGCACAAGAATGGTGTATGGACCGTTGAAGATCCACCTAAAGGGGTCAAACCCATTGTATGCAAATGGATCTTCAAGAGAAAGAGGGAATCCGAAGGGAAGGTAGAGACCTTTAAAGCACAGTTCATAGCCAAGGGCTATACACATGGAAGGCATCGATTACGATGAGACATTCTCTCATGTAGTCATGCTTAAATTCATTAGGACATTGCTAGCTATAGCTGCACATCTTGATTGTGACATCTGACCAATGGATGTCAAGATAGCATTCCTCAATGTTACCTCGAAGAGAATATATGGACAACCCCATGGCTTCATAGTTAAAGAAGGCAAAGTGTGCAAGCTGAAGTAATCCATCTACGAGCTCAAATAAGCTTCTCGTAGTTGGAACATCCCATACGATGAAATCATAAAGAGTTATGATTTCATTTAGAATACAGATGAGCCATGTGTATACAAGAAGCTTAGTGGGATAACCATCGTGTTCATTGTTCTTTAAGTTAATGGCATCCTTATCAAGTGGAATGATTTTGAGATGATGACCCGTGTTACCTATACTTTTGAGATGAAAGATCCTAAAGAAGCCTCATATCTTAGATTTAAAATTATTTACAAATAGAGAAAAGAGGGTATTGCGACTATTACAATAAGGATATATCAAGAAAATCTTGAAAAGATTCAAGATGGATAATTCCAAGAAAGGCTTCCTTCCTTTAAGATACAATGTTTACCTATCTAAAGGGATGACCTCTCAAACTGTTGTGGAAAGGAAAGCCATGGTCGGATGCCCTTATGCATCGCATGTAGGAAGCTTGATGATGTCATGTTGTGTACAAGACCAACCATATACTATGTAGTGGGAATGGTAAGCCATTACCAATCCTGCTATGGAGAGAAACACTAGACCGTGGTGAAAAGCATCTTCAAGTACCTAAGAAGAAGTCAATATTGTTAGCCATGTGAGCATGTGGCAAACCATTTTTATAAGGGATTTTTACCCACCAGACCCTATAAACATTTTAAAATGCCTCTACGACCTTTTGCACAATGTAATTACCCTATCGACCCTATAAATTACTTGAAGAACCCCCACAGGCTTAAAACATATTACCCGGAGGGTTCATGGGGTAAGAGTTTGCAAGTTTATGGGGTCGAGGGGGGAATTACGTTGTTTTAAAGGTCGTGGAGGTGATTGGCAAAGTTTATAGAGTCTGCCAGGTAAAAATCCATTTTTATAATAAAATATTATTGTAATATTATATATATATTAATAAATGTTATTAGTTTGTTTCACTCCTTATCTGAGATTAAATGAATGAATGCATTATAAGGTCCCTCTGTACAATTAGGGTTATGTACCGTGGCCATCTTAATGATCATACAACTATTGATTCGAATGTTGAATCATAGAGGCTGGTGCTTGACGATATCTAAAGAGTTATATTGAAGGCTCAACAAGTCCATCAAATGATTATTAAGAAAGGATCTCCAGCCTATGAAGAAGATGTCAATTCTTCTCTAAAGGCTGATATTTAATCAACTTCTTGATGTAAGTCCTATGCATAGGAATTGAGTTTCAAAGGTGTTAGATAAGTTAGGTCAAAGAGTTGACTTAATTAGATCGAGATAACCAAGACCTATGTCGTATATTGTCACGATATAGGCACACGTCCTCTGACCGGAGACATATGTGTTATTATATGTTTGAGTATGCACATTTGGTAGACTGATAGGTTGATGACCTAGACCAGGTCTACATATCGGTGTGTTGGTGTGCATACAAGGGCATATGAGTAATACGATCTCTCAAAGGGATCATACAAGTTCATTGCTGAACTGAAAGACATGAGCTCACTCATGAGATATTGGGATAAATTTCCGTGCATGGTTGTCTCGCTTTGGAAGCTTGACAGAATATATAGGTCTGATATATGCATTTGGAAAGTATATGATCGATACCAACTCCTAATGATCAAATGAGAAACTTAATGATAAAACCCTGAAGAAGACAGCTCAAATATGATATAATACTTTGGGCTTAATCTAGGTCTTCCAGTATGTAGGATGTATGGGTATAGAGAACTATCGAGGGTGATGTGATCGTAAACACTTGTATAATCGTGACACTTCCACTCCGAGGGAGTGATGAAACAAGTTGGATTTTAGTGACTCCTCTCAATAGATTAATGATCTGATCTTATTCTAATTGTTTGATATTGATCTTTATATGATTCCAATGCAATAAGAAGATTAGATTCACAGTTTGATTTAATCAAATACCTATGACATGTATATGAGATATGGATTTGAGATATGATCTCAATCCAAGTCACTATACATGGAATATACACTCACACTGTCCTTATCTCCAAGTATCCGTGAAGAAAGCACATTGTTCTTGAAAGAGTTCAAGAATATTTCATTTGTTGATAATGTATCTGAGTAATGGGAAATTGATAGTTAAATATGATTCAATTATCGTAAACAATGTGAATATGATTCATATTATTTAGACACATGATAATAGTCATCTAAAATAACTAAATATGATTTAGTTATCAAAGATATAATTAATGTGTATATCACTATACATAATTATCATAAATATTATAAATATAATTTATAATACATTGTAGAGATTTTATTGTAAATAGAATTTACAAATTAAATGTTGATATGAATTGGATTCACATTAGCCAATTAATTGTAAATTAATTGTAAATACAATCTATATTTTGTATTTGATTGAATATGATTCATAATTGTCAATGGCTTGTTTACAATTATCATGAATAATTTGCAACTTATTTGGTGATATTTTGTTGATAAATAATTTCATGAAAAATGGTTTAATGTAATAAGACTACATTAGATGATAATTGGGGAGAGAAAATATCTTTCCAATTTGAGCCTGGGTGTCACCTTGAGTAAAAGGGGAAGGAGGATATCTCCACCCACTTTTACGGGAGGAGGCTCTCTAGTCCAATTCTATTCGTGGTAATTATTTGATTTAATTGAAATCAAATTTGTTAAAGAATATCTCAACTTATTTTTTTTGAACTGATTAATTGTTGTTGTAAATTGTTGCAGCAAAAATCTCAACTATTTCTTTGAATTAGGAGTGCATCTCCACCATCCAATATAGTATAAAAGGAAGGCTCACCCTAACCATTTCTATACACAATTTTTGATCAATGACTCTCTCTTTCTCTATTCTTTACCATACTTCCAAGGTCTCTCCTCTCATATCGTGGCCGTACACATTTTATTGACAGAAACCACATTGTCATCGCAACATAGTTACACCGCCGGATCGGCTGCTCGTGTATCTCCACCTTCTTTAGTACTCCTTGCTCATGAACAAGGATCCATATTTTATGAGATGAAATCAGGAGATTCCAATCTCAGATCATCAACTTGGATTGTGGGAGCTTCGTTTGTCATCTACACGCCCGCAAGTGCTTCTACAACGGGTCAGACTTGAGATAAGAGAATCTCTTAATTTAGAGATTAGTGATCACGAACACGCTCCAAGAGGTAATCCTAATTACTCATTTGTGATCTTAATGAAATGATTTGAGAAGTTTTCTCGAATCATGTGGTTTCATTAATTTGAAAATTTTTAAATTCTGATGCACCTTGCAACTAGTATGACTAGTTGACCTAGATCGTATTCGATGCGATATGCACCTTCCGCGATGTGCTAAGGCATAAGCCCTAAACTTAAAGTGTTATCAGAGCCTTGGTTAAAGTTCTTATATGTGACTCAAAACCCTAAGTGGATGATGTTTTGCATATCCGTTGCGCGGGGACCCTTGTTTTGCATTTGATGCATGTTTCGAATTGTTTTTCGCTAAAATGAAAAGTTACTATTTATGAACTATTTTGGATGAAATTTATAGATAATAAAATGTATTTAGAATGTCTTAATATTTCCTCAAATCAGTATCCAATTATTGTCACCAAGATGCATAAATTAAATTTTGAAAAGTTTCTACAATGACATTATTTTTGCATGTATTCATGGATATATAAAAAAACATTTTTGGTTACTATTTTTCAACCATGAAACATAAAACAAACACTTTAATTAAGTATATAATTATATCAGCAAACTGCACGATTTTATTTCGCGCAATTCTGACTCTGTTTTCCCTAGATATTCCATATTTAGTGGAGATGGTCGGATGATTATTGGATCATCACAATTACTTTCTTAAAATTTTTACCATTCAATTTAAATCAATGAAATTATGAATTTTCCATGATTATTTTATAATTAATATTTATGGAGATATTTAATGAAACATCAATGACAAGTGAATGATTATTTCATGATAAAACCATTGTTTAACCTACAATAGTTGTAGGCCAACTTTTACATGCAAATTATGTTTGCTTGATATGATTAGAAATTTAGGGTCTCAAAATTATTTTAAGATACCTAAGAATTCTGAGATATTACTATATAGTATAATATTGGTCATCAAGGGAATGATCGATAAAATCACAAGTACATTGATCTAATTATTATTGTTGAGTTGTTATGGTGTTTAGGTTGTAGATATGCTAGTGGGTTACTTAATTGGCACCCTCCACAACATTTGAAGTGGAAGCACTCCATGTTAGCATTATCTGTCAAACCTGACTTGATCCATTTCGATGAAAGGGTAATGTGAGTAAATCAAATTATACTCTAATTACCAAAACTCAAGAATAATATGTACTTTGAGAGATAGTAATATATGATAAATAAAGCAAACCCTAACTGTTTGTTGTTGAGTAATTGGATTGATAATTGATTTAATATGATAAATTAATTAGATCCAATTGAATATAAACACTCTATTATGAATAGAGATGTAATTCCCTTGGAATAATTAATTATGTGAATACGACTCATAATAATTAATTAAAATTTTAATGGGATATAAGGATCATGTAAATGACATCTACAATCTCCTGTCAAGGTGAAGGGTTCCATCGCCATGGATTGTATGCTGGAGATGCCTGCCCGAAGTGACAGCTCCTGCATACAAGCGCACATGGATTATGCTCTTTGCTTCTCGAAGAAGTAATGCCATATGTGTAGTGACCCCAATATTGATCCTCATATAATTTGGCAAGTATTGGATTGTGCATAGCGAGAGCTATTCATGTTGAAGGTTTATTCAATTAACAACTGATCAACATCACCTTAGGGGCGGTTTGCCCAGGTGTTAAAGACCAAATTGGAAAATGCAAGTAGGACTTGTAAGGTGGAATGAGTTATCTCTTCTTTTTATCCGAGTTATAAGTTCTCATATAATTGGGATGTAACAAAGGTAAAAAGGAGACCCCAGATCTTGCTAGAGATATAACAGTAATTATATCTCTTGCTTTGAAAATGAAAAAAAGGAATGAACTTTCAGAGTTGAAAGACATGAGTAATTTGATTAAAAATCCTTAATCAAAGACTTTAAATTTGAATATATAATTCATTATATATTCTAATATAGTGCATTCTTAATCTCAGATGAAATCTATGAACTCGCTCAATAGGCTTCTGGAGGTCAACTAGTTGACCAGTGCCAACTATTCGGATTGGATCCGAAACTTGGAGCTTGTTCTGTCTGTCGACCACATTGGATAAGTGCTTATAAAGGACAAGCATAAAAACCATAAAACATTGTAAGAACTTAAGTTCAATGAAAAATATGATGAAGATCATGCATTAGCAAAGTGTTATATACTAGGATCTTTGTCCAATGTGCTGCAGAAATTACATATTGACATGGATGATTGCTAAAATATAATGTTGGATCTTAAATAAAGGTTCGATGATGTAAACCGTACTCAATACTACAACATTATGAAAGAACTTATTTGCCACAAGATGCAGGAAGGGACTTCGTTTCAAGAACATGTAATCAAAATGTTTGGTTAGCTTTTTGAACTAGACACTCTCGGGACACAAGTGGATTCAAAAATGTAGTCCGATTTCATTCTATTATCCCTACCGAAGTCTATCACCAACTTTGTGGTATTGTACCACACGAACAAGTTAAACTTAACTGTCATTGAACTCATGGCTTCATTAAAGTCTGCAGAAGAAGTAATAAAGAAAGAGAATCCCGCTGGCAGTGCAATGGTTGCACAAGCTAAAGGGATGTGCGGTCGGAAGCATGGGGCTCAGAAAGGTCTAGTCTAGAAGAAAAAGAAGAAGAGCCAAGTTGTTGGCCTATCCTCTCATGCTTCTACACTGATAGCATCATAGAAGACCAATGTGTCATTGTTGGAAAAAGCCAGGGCACTAGAAGCATAACTGCTCATAGTACCTTAAAACCGTAGAGAAAGGTAAAGTCCCAACAAGTATAAAATCTACTTTAATCATTGAGACCAATTTTCTCGTAGGATGAGAAGGTAGTTGGATCGTCGATTCTGGTGCTTCTGTTCATATATGCAATTTATTGCATATTTTTCAGGAAACTAGGCATCTTGATAAAGGGGAGATAGTCATTCATGTGTGATCTAATGCAACCGTTCAGTAGCCGCCATCAGGACCTACATCCTATCATTATCTAGTGGGAGAGTCCTTATGCTTAAAGAATTCTTTATGTTCCAGATGTTAGACATCACCTATTATCTATATCTAAACTGGCTGGAAATAGATATTCGTTCTTATTCAGTGAAAAGCCTACCATAAATCGTTATGATAAACATGTTGCTGCTTGAATTCTAACTTTTGGTGGACTTTATGAATTGTGAATTGATGAGTCTGCCATGAATTTAACAATCACTAATAAAAACCCTAAAAGAACCGGGGAGGGCAGAAATCATTCGAACATGATTTGGCAACAAAGGCATGGTCACTTATCTATTGATAGGATCAACCGATTGATAAAGGATGGATCATTATATTATCTACAGGTCCGAACTTTACCTACATGTGAACATTGCATTCGAGTTAAAATAACCAGAGCACCCTTTCGTAACAAGGCTACATGATGCGAGGGTATTCTTGACCTAATACATACCTATGTATGTGGTACCTTCAGCACCGTGAAAAAAAATGGATATCGGTATTAGTTAACATTTATTGATGACCATTTTGTTATTATGTCATAAGTCTGAACCCTTTAAAAAGTTCAAATAATTCATGGCTTTGGTTGAGAACCAAACTGTTAAGAAGATTAAACAGAGTCGATCTGATCGAGGTGGTGAGTACCTCTGAGATGAATTCAAGGAACAACTCAAAGAGAGAGGAATTATCTCCAATATCACTTCTCTTAAGGATCCCTAACTTAATGGTGTTGCTGAAAGATGCATCGGGACCATCATGGATATGGTCCGTTCAATGATGAGTATAACACATTTACCACTTAGTTTCTAGGGATAGGTAGTAGATACTGTAATATATATCTTTAATATGAATCCTAACAAATATGTACCAAAAACCCCTCATGAGCTTTATTTTAGAACCAAGCCTAATGTTAAACACTTAAAGTTTTGGGTTGCTCGGTCCATGCGGAGAACGTGGATGCAAGTAAGCTAGAATATCACACTAGAGAATGCTACTTCATTGGGTATGTAAAGGACGATACTGGATACCAACTTTACAACCCTGAGACTCAGAAGGTCTTCATCTCTAGAGATGTAAAATTTCCGAAGGATAGCTTCCTTAAGAGTCAAGACAAAAATGAAGTAAGGGAACTCATTGAATCATCTAAGGATGTTGAGCTTCCTGAACCAGAAACTGAAGAAGTAAATGAAGATAAAACACCCACAACTCTTCAAAGAAGATCGAGGGTGGTTGCATCGCCTGAAAGGTCCGGATTCCATGTGTTAGGTGATATTGACAATGATCTAGCTTCATTAGGTAAAGCATTCATGGATCAATATATGGATAGATTGATGCTAGCAATGAAGTTTGAAACCGATTCCATGTACAAGAACAATGTATGGACCCTAGAGGATCCACCTAGAGGGGTAAAACTCATTGGGTTTAAATGGATCTTCAAGAGAAAAGGGAACCTGGTGGGAAGATAGAGACCTTCAAGGCACAACTCGTAGCCAAGGGATACACACAGGGAGAAGGCATCGATTACGGTAAGACATTCTTTCATGTGGCTATGCCTAAATCTATTAGAACATTGCTAGATATAACTCCATAACTTGACTATGACATCTGACAGATTGACGTCGATGGCATTCCTCAATGGATACTTCAACGAGGATATCCATATGGAGCGCCCCGTGGCTTCATAACTGAGGAAGGAAAAGTACACAAGCTTAATAAATACATCTATGGAATCAAACATACTTCTCATAGATGTAACATAAGATTTGATGAAATCATAAAGAGTTATGATTTTGTTCAAAATCCTGATGAACCATACATATACAAGAAGCTTAATGAGAGTGCCATTATGTTTATCATGCTTTACATAGATGACATCCTTATCATTTTGAATGATATTGGGATGATGACTAGTGTTAAGATTTGGATGTCCCATACCTTCAAGATGAAAGATCTTGGAGAAGCCTCATATATCTTGGGTCTAAAGCTGTTCAGAAACAGAGAAAAGAGAATTTTGAGATTGTCACAACATACATACATTTAGAAGATCTTGGAACATTTTCGTATGGAGAATTCCAAGAAAGGATACATTCCCTTAAGACATGGTATACACCTATCTAAGGGGATGGATCCTCAAAGTGTTGATGATAAGAAAGTCATGGATAGATGCCCTTACACATCAATTGTTGGAAGCCTGATGTATACTATGATGTGCACAAAGCCAAACATCTACCATGAAGTGGGAGTGTAAGTCATTACCAATCCTGCTATGGAGAACAACACTAGAATGCAGTGAAGAGCATCTTTAAGTATCTAAGACAGACTCAATATTACATCTTGGTCTATGGAGATGGAGATCTCCAAGTCTTGGGATACACAGATTCAGACTTCCAGTCTAATGTATATGGCCGCAAGTCAACTTCATGGTTTGTATACTTGTTGAACGGTGGTGTTATGATATGGAGAAGTAATAAGCCGGACACTATGGCTGATTCAACTACAGAAGCAAATTACCTTACCGCATCGGATGCTGCAAAAGAAGTGGTGTGGTTACACAAGTTCATCGTAGAACTTGACGTAGTTTCCTTTGATACTCCAATTCTGTTGCTCTACAATAACACAGGAGCCATATCTCAGGCGAAGGAAACCAGATGACATCAAAAGAGCAAACACATGGAAAGGAAATACCACATCATTCAGGATATTCAAAAGCATGGCAATATCATCATCACCAAGGTGGCCTCTACCGACACTATTGTTGATTCCCTTACCAAACCTTTTCTCCAAAAGGTTTTTGATCAACATGTAATGAGCAGGGGTTTAAAGATTGTACCTGAATGGTTTTAAGGGCTAATGGGAGATTATTAGCCATCTGAACATGGGGAAAACCATTTATATAATAAAATATTATTTTAATCTTATATATATCGATAAAGGTTATTGGTTTATTTCACTCCTTATCTGAGATTAAATGAATAAATGCACTATAAGGTCCCTCTATATAATTAAGCTTATGTATCATGGCCATCTTAATGATCATACATCCGTTGATTCAAATGTTGAATCATAGAGGCTGGTGCTGATGATATCTAAAGAGATAGATTGATGCCTCATCAAGTACTATCAAATGATTATCAGGAAAGGATCTCCAACTTGAGAAAAAGATGGTAATTCTTCTCTAAAGGATGATATCTAATCAACCTTTTTATGCATGTCATCTGCATAGAAATAGAGATTTGGAGGTGTTAGATAAGTTAGGTTAAATAGTTGACTTAGCAGGATCGAGATAACCAAGACCTATGTCATATACTATCATGATATAAGCAAACATCCTTTGACCGTAGATAGATGTGTTACTGTATGTCTGAGTATGTAAATTTGGCAGACCCATAGGTTGATGACCTAGACAAGGTCTATACATCTGCGAGCTGGTGTTCATACAAGGTCATATGAGTAATACAACCTCTCAATGGGATCATACATGTTCATTACTGAACCAGAAGACATGAACTCACTCATGAGATATTAGGATACATTTTTGTGTGTGGTCGTCTCGCTTTGGAAGCTTGACAAAAATTATAGGTACGATGTATGTTTTTGGAAAGTATATGAGAGATATCAATTCCCAATAATCAAATGAGAAATCTAATGATAAAACCATGAAGAAGACCGTTCAAATATGATATAATACTTTGTATTTAATCTAGGTCTTGTAATACACAGATGTACGAGTATTAGGAATACTTGAGGGTGATGTGATCGTAAAAAATTGTATAACCGTGACACTTCTTCCATTATGAGGGAGTGATGAGTCATGTTTGAATTTTAGTGTCTCTTCTAAATATATTACTGATATGATCTTAGTTGATATATTAGAAATTGATCAGAATATGATTCAGATGCAATAAGAAGATTAAATTCATAGTTTGATTTTATCAAACACCTATGAGAGGTATCTGATACGATTTGAGATATGATCTCAATCAAGTCACTATACATGGAATATACAATCGCCATGTCTTTGTATCCAAGTATCCACGGAGAAAGCACATTGTTCTTGAAAGAGTTCAAGAATAATTCACTTGTTGATAATTTATTTTAACAATGGGAAAATGATATTTAAATATTATTTAATTATCATAAATAATGTGAATATGATTCATATTATTTAGACACATGAGAATAGTCATCTAAGATAATTAAATATGATTTAGTTATCAAAGACATGATTAATGTGAATATCACCATCTATAATAATCATACATATTATAAATATGATTTATAGTATGTTGATGAGATTTTATTTTAAATATAATTTACACATTAAATGTTGATGTAAATTGGATTCATATTGGACAATTAATTGTAAATACAATTTACATTTTATATTGGTTGATTGAATATGATTCATAGTTGTTAATGGCTTATTTACAATTATCACAAATAATTTATAAATTAATTAGTGATATTTTGTTGTCAAAAAATTTCATGAATAATGGTTTAATGTAATAAGATTACATTAGATGATAATTATAGAGTGCAAAAATCTCTCCAATTTGAGCTTGGGCGTCACCTTGAGTAAAAGGGGAAGGAGACTATCTCCTTCCCCCTTTTATGGGAGGAGGCTCTCTAGTCCTATTTTATTCATGACAATTAATTGATTTAAATAAAATTAAATTAGTTGAATAATATTTCAACTTATTTATTTCTTTTTTGAATTAATTAATTATTGTTGCAAATTATTGCAATAAAATCTCAACCATTGATTTGAATTAGTGCATATACACCATTCAATATATTCTAAAAGGGAGGGTAGACCTAGCCTTTTCTACTTCAGAATTGCAAGAGAAATAACTCTCTCGCTCTACTCTCTAGTACATATCCAAGGTATACCATGGGACTATCGAGGCGGTCGTGATCTCACAAGGCAGGACCACAACTGTCAAGGTGACTACGCACGAGAGCCGATGAATTCCAACAACAATTAACCCACAGATGATAGTTAAAGCAATGCAATATGGAGTGAGCTAAAATTTATTATAACCGAGATAAAAAGTGTATAATACGCAAGTATTCTGGGTGTCGAACCACTGAGAACTACGAGAATAAGCTGATAATTATTATGTACAAAATAAACAACAAATATTTTTATGCATTTTTGGGGTTTTAATTTTTTTGGGTTTTTAATTATATTTAATTTTTAGGTATTTTTAATTTCATTTTATTGTTTTTAACGTTATAATTTTCTTTTTATATATTTTTTCTGATTTTTAAGTTCTTTTTCTTTAAATATGTAATAAGTATATATATATATATGTATATATATATATATATCAATATGTATAATATAATAACTATAAATGATATAAATATAAGTAAAAATTCAGAAAATATATACAAGTATGGTACTTTTTATTTTTTAAAGGTATTAAATATCTTTATAGGTAATTATAATAACAAAACTTATATTAAGAAGTGTATAATTATAATATATATAGGTTTTTTATTTGCAAGTATAACTAAAGATAATAAATAATTCTAAAATAAATTGTTTTTACCCTTTCTTAATATTTTCTCTATTTTTGAGAATTTTTAGTAATTTTTGCTAATTTGTAATTATTTTTAAAGTCCAAAACTCTCTAAATCAAGGAGTTAATAAATAAGTCGAATTGTTTTAAGATTTAAAAATATATAATAAGTCTATAATTCCTCCAAACTAATATTAAAATGTAGTATATTATATAAATAAAAATATATAGAAGAAAACTATCTTTATGAATTTTATAAAATATTTTCTAATTTTTTAGAGTTTGAAGGATTTTTTTAATTTTTGTGTTTTTCTTTTTCTATTTTTTGTGATTTTTAGTCTGTAGCTATGTTATATAGTAATATATGATATATATTATTTTTGGAATTTTTCGAAGTATTTTCTATTTTTATAGTTTTATATCTAAACTGGAACTAAATAACATGTAATTGATTTTAACAAATGAAAAAAGTATGAAAATACTAAAATAAAATGTCAGCATGATCAAGCAAAATACAAAGCACATTTATCTATTTCCCCATAATTTTACAAGCACATGAACTATTTAATCCTAAATAAAATGCATAAAATTAATTACAAGGCTGGGTATATTTGTAATAAAAATTAGAGTAGAGGGTCAAATGCAAAGTATCTCACAGTCTTAAATTTAATTACAAAACTTATAAACTAAACAGAAATACCCAAACTTAGAAGGTCTCGCATGTAAATTGGCCACTCATGCGGGGTACTTCGTGAGCTGACCTGACACTAGACCTATATGCAATTCACAAGGAATGTAGGGGTTCGGTTGTAAAATTTACACAAAATATTAATCATTTTTAAATATTTACAAGGCCTTATAATAATTACAAAAATATATGAGGGGTCTTAAGCACATTACCCCTTAAATGACTCGCGATCAGAGGGCGGGGAGACGTCCACGTGGCTAGCGCTTCAATTTTTCAAGGGACCGTAATAGATCTAGGCCCTCAGCATGATCTAACAATGTCGGGTTGTCCTAGAAGCTGATCTCGCTCATCTCCAATAACCTCTTCCCTCTCTGAGTTGCTCCTCTCCTTCTTGGGAGCTTCGTGCGTCTGTAGGTGGCCTCTAGGATGTCCGGGGCTCGTCGGAGGAGCTCTGGAGCTCCTGTTCAGGCTTCGCAAAAGAGCTCCAGATCGCTTTCTTGATTGTGGACCTGCACCAAAACACTGAGGGGCTCGAGATGGAGGTGCTCGACCGTAGGATGAAGCTGATAGCATGCAGAGGAGGTGGAGTGATGGGACTCCGGTGAAGGCAATGGAGGTAGAGTCCGATGACTCGATTCCATGTAGGATTCGAGGTGAAAACAAAGGGGTTTTGCGGTGTAGCGTAGGGTAGGATCACGATGTATTCATGGTTGGAACTTAGGCTAGATGCTTTTTATATTTTCAAATTGAGGTTAAACTATATGCTACATGATGAAATTGAAGATGAAATTAAACTAAGGAAATGAAAAGCAATTAAACTATCATTACCTAGCAACTCAACGAGCCCCGGAGCTCATAGCAAGAAGGAGTCGTCAAAGAGGGGTCCAGTCAACACCTGGATCTGGCCCTCTGTCGCCTTCTCCATGCCAAGAAGGATTTGGAGCTTGACCTGTTGTCTCCAAGAGCTCGACAGAGGTGTCCAACTGGGGTTACAATGGTGCAAGGGGGATCCATGAAAAAAAAGAAGGATGGATGGTGGTATTTGTAAGGCTGGATTCCATCCAAAAAGAGGAAGAGATGGAGAGAGGATCAATGGTGGTAGGTGGAGATTCAAGCATGAACGTGAGTGAGGAACATTAGGTCTACATGTTAGGGTTGGTCTTGAGGAAATGGATGATGGAGATGTTATAGGAAATTGGAAGAAGATGTGGCTGCACGTGTTCTAACAAGAAGGAGGCAGGGATTGTACAGTTGACCCGCTGGTAAACAAACGAAGGCTTCTAGTTGGTCCGTGTGGATCAATCAGAAAAATAGGATCTAAAATTCTCTTATAAAATCGATATTAAATATTAAATGGTTTATTTAATTTTTAGTCAAAACATGAAAAATACTTGTAAATTTGTGTAGAATTTATTTATGACTTTTTTATTTTTATGAGTTAATTTCTAACGTGCTATTATTTACATGTATTTATATATGTAAATATGCTTGCATTTTTTATATTTTATATTTAATATGTATTTTATATTTTATTAATATATACTAGTATTTTATGTATTTACAACTTATATATATTTAGTTATTTTTATTATATTTTTCTGAGTTTATTTATGCACTTGAATAATTATGTATGTATATTATATAGGTATATATAGGTGCAATTCATATATGTATTGAATTATATTATTTATTATAATGTATTTTTATAGTTTTATTCTAAATTTATTTTTTACATGCATTTTAAGTAATATTCGTAAATTTATAAAAATATAAGAAGTTGAAAATTATAAAGTAAATATATTGAATATTATATACATGTATATTGCACAAGGGCCCAAAACCTAAATTTGCATCTTAACTCCAAATTGAATGATACCTTCATTAAATAGCTAATTTTATTTTATGAACAATAACGATGAATTTGGTGAATTTTGAGTTTGTATATAGAAGACACATGTCTGCAAAGTTTTCTTTGCAGCTTTTTATTCTGTGTATCTCGGGCACACTATGCATTATTTTTGAATGAAGCAAATTTTGTATTGTTCTTTATATTTTTATGTACACATTTCATGTTCAAAGTTTATTGATTTGAGGTGTAAAAATAATAAAATAAAATAGGTCCCAAACTACCTATTATTGTCAAATTAAATTAGGGTTTTTGAGTGTATTTTCTATATAATTGGTCGACCTATCTCCCCCTACTTTATTTCTTGTCGATGAAGTCATTATCATGATCCGGTCTCAGGGGCTAGGGTTACTTAGTGTCTTTGACACTTCATTCTTTTTCATTTCTTCCTTTATTCTTTTATTTTGGAATTAAATACAATATTTTATAAAGTATTTTATGTAATATATTGAGGAATTATTTTCACAAATTAATGATATTTACATGCATTTAGTTTGGTATTTAAAGCCAAAATGAAAGAATAACAGTGATGAAATGGAGATTCATCACCACCCTTTACTTTCCTTTGCTAGTCCCTAACAAACACTTATGCTAATAAGTGCAAAAAAGGAAAAAGAAAGAAAAGGAAAACTTGGAACAATCTTTGACATTTGAACTTGTCTTATTGAAGTCAAAGTTTGGAGCTCAGTTAAAACCTTTGGATTCTTGGTTTGTTCAGAACTGCATTAAGGTTAGGAAGTGTGACACAAAAGCCCTTAGGTTCCATAATCACATCTTTCAGTTCTATTCATAGTCTGGTCAGAACCATCCTCTCAGTCACATACTCTTGCAACCTTGAAATGATATAACCATGTATGTGAATTTTTCAGCTCTTTCTAGAAAAATTACTGAACTGTAAAAGAGTCTATTACTATGGTAACTCATCCTCGTGGAGACATATATTTCCTTCTAAGGTCAAGTGCTGTTAATTTCACAACCGAAAGGGGGAGAAGATAGAAGAATTGGGAAGAGAAGTGGGAATGGACCAGTGTAGTCTTCCTTCTCTTGTGAACCTCAGTCAATGTAACCAAGTCTTCACTAATAAGCATGCTTTTCTAGGCGCTCAATATTTTTGTGAAAATTTTGGTGTAGGCTTCATTTTGGATTGTTTTCTTTGACTTTGCATTGCACTACATTCTTGTTTATGCCTCAATAGATATAAAGTCTTTTGGTCTGCCCATGTTTTGAGGTCTTAGAAAATTTGCGCCAGCAGACCCTTTCTCATCCAAAGCATTTTCTCAATCCAGTCTCCAGTCTTTAGGTATCATGGCTACCCGAAGAAGTGGGCTGGAGTACCGATTTCGGAAATCCCCATGAATGGTTCCTGATCCAACCTTGACGAAGTGGCCTAGCATCGTCCCGACTTAGACTCCAAGTTTTTAAACAATCCATCTAGGTTGAGCTAAGTGTTAAGTGCGAGGTTTCTAACCAAGCCACTGTCTCAAGAGTCGTATGGATGATATGAAGGTTTCTAGTTAGATACATTAAATTGACTCATAAACATAGTCTCATTGAACCAAAAGGTGACATGAAATATTCCATATCTAGCTCTAAATGTGTTCCTTTGAAATTAAGTGTATTGAGGTCTATACAAGCTCCAATTTTCAAACTTTAGTTTATACTTTCTCAATTGTTGAGATTATTCCGAAAAATGCAAATGCTATGTACAATGCAAGAAAACCTCTTTGTGAAGTTATTTTCTAAATTTGAAATTTTTAGGAATTTTTGAAAAGTTTTGCAATTTTTTATGCAAGTTTTAGAAAAGATTTTTAAAAAGTTTATGGGTTTTTTGAAAATTTTGAAAATTTTAGGGATTTTTCATGAGGGCCAGTAAAAGAATTCTGTGCAGGTATTTACACAGGAGTGCATCAATATTTACAAGAAGTGATTTAAGAATTTACAATGAGTATTTACAGGTTAAGTCAGTTGTTATTTGCAAATTATTATATAATGATTATATATATACAGAGTTATGCTCGAGTTACATAATTATTCCTTGTAATTATATACAAGGTTCTCAAAAATAATTTGAAAATATTCTAACAAATTTTTTGGAAAACTTTATTTTTTAAATATTTTTACAAACAATTTTAAAAATATTTTCAAAATTTAAAAATAATTTTGTAAGGATTTTTCAAACAGTATGTAATGATTTTTGAAAATAATTTTATAATCATTTTTTCCAAATCATTTGCAAATTGAATTTTTAATAATTTTATTCAAACAAATAAAAAAGATTTTTGCAAAAAATTTAAAAAGAGATTTACAAAGGTTTGAAAATGTTTCACAAAAGATTTTCCAAACGATTTTCAAAAGATTTTTCAAGTCGTTTTGCAACCATTTTTGAAATCATTTTGCAAAACATTTATAAATTGATTTATTAATCACATTTACAAAGATTTTTTTTGGAAAATTTATACATATTTATGGTGTGTTCTATATAGTTAATTGATAGTATATTCTTATTCATATAGTATGTTAGACTTATTATTGAAAATACACAAGTACAAGTTCTGACTAAAGTATATACAATGTATATACGACCCCCTATACTTAACTTGAGCTATGTCCGCATTGGTTAGAGAAAAAAAGGAAGGCATGACTCATGCTACGTATAGGACAACCTATACTACAACGATTACAATAAAGAAAGAGAAGTCGATCACCTCCCCTATACTTAAGATCAACTAATAATAAATATAACAGACTATATACAAAAGAGGGTTGGTCAAGGAACATAATGTATGGAATAAATGGACTCAGCTTGCCCCCCCCTATACTTTGGGTAAAATATCCCTAAATATAGACAGAATGTCAAAAAATGGGAGACAAGCGAGTGGATGAATAATCAATAACCTAAGGGCGCTCACCCCCCATACTTAGGATGGAGCATATTCTAAGTATAACACGATTGGGAATTATCCATCTCCACTGAAGCTGTTCAGCAGTGAATTCATCATCAAAAATAACTTGTACATAGTCGACCACAATCGGGAATGTATCATGCTCTAAATATGTCTCAGCAATTGACCGTTGACTATGAAGGGTTGTGCGTAAACTGAAATTTCTAATATCAAGACACTTCCCTTGTCATGCACAATCCTAACTCTGTACAACTATTTCCATTTGCTCTTTAATTTCCTTGGAAATATCTTCAACTTTGTGTCAAACAACCACACTTTCTGTCCAGGTTCGAATGTCTTTCTTCTGATGTGCTTGTCATGCTAGTGTTTGACCATATTTTGTACATAAAGTTGTCGTCGTACGCGTAATCTCTGAATTCCAGGAATCTATTCAGATCTAATTTTCTCTGCTGACCACCTTTTTGTGAGTCGAGGTTGTAGATATTCACTGCCAAAAGTGACTTATGAATAAATTCCACGGACATGTGGCATGGTTTCCCATATACAAAACGGTAGGGTGACATGTCCAAAGGAGACTTGTAGGCTATTCGGTATGCCTAGAGAACTTAGTCCAGGAATTGTGAATAGTTCTTTCTGTCTGGCCTCACAAGTTTCTGTAGGATCGTCTTGATCTCTCTATTGGATAATTCGGCCAAACCATTTAACTGTGAATGACAAGGAGATGCGAAACGGTGCTCCATGACGTACTCCTTAGTCATTTTCTTAACCTCTTTGTTGATGAAGTGGCTACCTCCATCTAAAATAAGGATTTTTGGAATCCCGAACTGTGAAATGATGTTATCTTTCAAAAACTTACGGATTCTTTTGTTGTCTGCAGCTCGACTTGGGATAGCTTCCATCCATCAACTAACATAGTCTACAAGAAACAAGATGTATTATAAACCTTAACTGTTAGGAAACAAACCCATGAAGTCGACGCCCCATGCATCGAACACAAAAAATATCTGGATGAATTTGAGGGGCATGCTGTCTTTGACACCAAGGGGTTTTCCTATTTTATGATAGTTAGTACATGCTTTCACGTAGTTGTTCGCATCCTTGAACAATGTGGGCTACCAGAGGCCATACTGCATTATCTTCACTACCATTCTGTTCCCAAAATGGTGTCCACCAGATTCGAGCTTATGGCAATGCTCATGGATACTTGTACTCCTCCTGAGTAATACATCGATGCCAAATGCAATATGCTACTTCCCTGAACAAGTGTTGATCTTGCCATTGGTAAAAATGAATATCGGACATGAATTTATCCTTCTTGATTTTCGTCCAATCTTGTAGAACCACCCCAGAGATGAGGTAGTTCATATTATTGACATACCAAGGGAGGGACCCAATGCTGAGGATGGATACACTAGGGAAGGTGTCAGCGATCGGTGCCTTGCTCAGTTGAGTATCTTGGCATTCAATTTTGGAGAGATGGTCTGCTACCACTTTTTGAACTCTATGCTTATCTCTGATTTCCAAGTTAAATTCTTGGAGGAGAAGGATCCATCTGAGTAGACGCGATTTAGCATCCTTCTTCTATTGTAAGTATCAGATGACAGAGTGGTCAGTAAAAACTGCGAGTTTCGATCCAAGAAGGTAGGATCTGAACTTCTTCAAAACAAAAAACTAGCGCTAACTGCTCTTTCTTTGTGACCTTATAATTTATCTGTGCTTCATCAAGCGTCTTGCTAGCGTAGTGAATAACATAGGGCAACTTATCCCTTTTTTGTCCTAAAACAACCCCAACTGCAAAATCTGACATGTCCGTCATGATCTCAAAAGGAAGAGACCAATCAGGTGGCTGTAGGACCAGAGCCTGAGTGGCCAGTTCTTTCAATTGATAAAATGATTGGAGAATCGATTGATCAACAATGAACTCGGTCTCCTATCAAAGCAACTCAGTGAGAGGTCGAACAAGCTTGTTGAAGTCCTTGATGAATCTGCAGTAGAAGCTGACACTCCCTAAGAATGACCTCACTTTTTTTCACATTCTGAGGTGGCTTGAGTCTAGCAGCTACATTCACCTTCATCAGGTCGACCTCCATGCCACGCTTGGAGATGACATGGCCTAACATAATTCCTTTTTATAACAATGAAGTGAATCTTCTCCCATGATAAAATAAGATTAACATTACATCACTTAAATAGTACTCTATCTAGGTGCCGAAGACAAGAATCGAAGCTGGCACCATAGACAGAGAAATCATCCATGAAGACTTCAAGAAAACTTTCGACCATGTCGACAAAAAACGACAAGCATGCACCTCTGGAAAGTAGATGGAGCATTGTAGAGCCCAAAGGGCATCCTTCTGAATGCATATGTGTTGAACGAGCATGTGAAAGTAGTCTTCTCTTGGTCTTCAGGGGCGATCACCACTTGATTGTACCCGAAGTGCCCATCTAAGAAATAGAAGAATTCTTTCCCTACGAGTTGCTCAAGAACTTGATCAATGAATGGCAGAGGGAAATGGTCCTTCTCTGTCGGCTGGATTCAGACGGCGGTAGTTAACACACACCCGCCATGATGTTGATACTTGGGTAGAGATCTCCTCCCTTTGGTCATTCTTCATCATGGCGAGCCCTGATTTCTTGGGAACTACATGCAAGGAGCTCGCCCATTTAGAGTCAGATATGGGATAAATGAAGATTGCTTCACACCACTTCATGATTTCTTTCATCACTACATCCTGCAGATTCAGATTCAGTCTTCTTTGGAATTCTCAAGACAACTTGCAATCATCTTAAAGGTAGATGTGGTGTGAACATAGAGCTGGGTTTATCCCTTGGAGATCTGAGACTTTCCTACCAAGAGCCTTCCGGTTCTTTTCTAGAACCTCGGGAAGTCGATATTCTTGGTCCCGGGTCAGCCTGTTGCTGATGATGACTTGATACATGTGTTCTTCACCCACAAGGAATGTGCACTTCAGACCTACCAGTAGAGGTTTGAGTTCTGGTAATTGCTAAGCTTGCTCTGTGCTCACTTCAGAGACTGTGATGGTAGATGGTTTTTTTTGCTAATTTCAATGAGGTGCCACTCACCTCTGTCACTGTTGGCTTCTAGATAAATTTGTTGAACATATCTTCAATGAACTCTTCATACTTTGATTGGCTTGAATCTTCTTTGAACATGTTGATTAGTGACTCGGATTTTGACTTGGTATCCCAATCGGTAAGGAAGCATGGTTAGACTGTGCTATCCAGGTCATCCTCCAAAGAGAGATTTCCTGTGTGACAATGTCATTCAAAGAAAGATGTTGATCATTGACATCAATAATATCACAATACTATGTAGCTGATTCAGGCTTCCCTCAATCAGATGCTGCTTACGGCTCACTAACCATGTCCATGTGACTTTATCGGTGTTGGAGGGAAGGTGACCTTCCCAGACTTGTAGTCCACAACCACCTCATCTGTGCGAAGAAATGACCAACCAAGAATAATGGGAGTTTGGAGTAACAGTACATCAGAGTCCATGTCTAGGACTACAAAGTCAACTGGAAATTTCATGTCCTGTATGGTTACAATAACATCCTCCAACATACCTCTGGGCCACTTAACAGATCAACAACAACAACAAAGCCTTTTACCACAATTAATTAGGATCGGCTACATGGATTCTTCGCCTCCATTCAGATCTATCTTGGGTTAATCTTGAGCTTATATCCAAAAAACTAAGATCCCTTTGTATAGCCTCTTTCCAACACTTCTTGGGCCATCCTCGCCCTCTCTTAGCCGGCTCAACATCCCAACACTCGCATCTCCTAACTGGTGCATCCGTTGATCTTCTTTGCAAATGACCAAACCATCTTAAGAGGTTTTCTCGCATCTTATCCTCGATCAGAGCTACACCGACTTTCTTTATGATTGCATCATTCCGAATCCGATCTTTATGTGTGTGTCCATACAATCACCTTAGCCATTTCTACTACAGCCATTCTCTGCACATGTCTACGGTTCACAGGCCAACATTCAGATCCATAGAGCATAGCATGTCTCACGGATGCTTTATAAACTTTCCTTTAATTTTTAAAAGAATTTTCTTACTCGATATGCGAATTTTAGGATCATCCTTGTAGGCTTAAGTGGTCCAAGCCCAAATTCTTGCATTAGTGAAGAGGGCATAAGGCTTATTGAAGATCCTCTATCAATCAGAGTCCACTCAAAAACTTGGTTAAAAATGTGGCATCTAATGTTGGGTGCTCCCTTGTCTTTATTTTTCTGCGGGAGGTCATTGATTGCATTTACTCTGATCATGGTTAATATGCGCTTCTCTCCTTTCCTACATCGGTTTTCGTGATTTTGATGCTTTGAGGTACATGCCTATTTCAATCCTTTCTTTGATGCTGGCATGTATTCTATGGTCTTCATGAGTGGCCTTTTTAAAAACAAGATTTTCAATAATTTCAACCACTCCAGGATCGAACAACACAGTTGTCAAAATTTTAGTTTTTTGGTGCTTTTCGTAGATTATGGAAATGAAATATTCATAGAAGAAAAGGCATTGTACTCAATTACAGACTTATTTATAAATGATGGACCAGAAGATGGGCCATCATGTAGAACATGCAATAATTTATCAACATGAGCTTGGGCTTCATCGGGCTGCTCTAGATCAGTTGTTGGTACTGGCTCCTCCAGTGCTGGTCCTTCTTGGCTTGGGCTCTTCATTTATTTTTGTAGATTTTCTTTTTGTTGATTTTTTTTTTAAAATTTTCTATTTATGGTGGTGGTGGTGGGTAGCAGGTGCTGCTCCTCCATCATCTTCTTCCTCACCTGGCTCAGTTTCTGGAGTAGTTGATGCAGAAGATGCCTCTCCAGAAGATGCTTTATTCTTCCCCGACGATGGTTGATGAATGCAAAATCCTACTACACCTAAGAGCCACTACATGAAACAAAACATAATCTGAAATATCCGACTCTAATAAATCGGACTGGATATCACAAGATACCTTCTTTTTCCATTTAAAATTGTTGGGGTTCGCCTCAACCTGCGTTGGAATCGGAGTTTTGGTGGTAGTGAGGTCATCAAGTTTCTAAGACATCTCTACAAGGCCTTTGACAGCTTGGTCCAAGCAGTCCAAGGCTGTGTTCAGTGGAGCGACCTCGGATGATTCAACGTGCTAACCACGCTGAGAGGGATATTGTGGAGGCTCGGGACTCTGCGAATTGTGATGAAGAGGAGGAAGTTGTTGTTGATGAAATTATGGAGGAGAAGGATAATGGCTATGTGAAGTAGCCATGTAATTGTGGTATGACTAATATTGACGGTACACGGGCTGCTAGCACTGTTGGTTCTCCCTCCAGTTGTTCTGATATTGCGGAGGATGGTGCTACAGAGGCTAGTTTGACTAGAGAAACCTCTTACCTTGATGCTAGTGATATGTTCGAATGGCAGATGATTAGCCATGTTGTTGTCTGCCTGGATGGGACAATTGGGCATCATTATTCCATATGCCATTAACCTATTGGATGGTAGGTGGTGGTGGTGAGAATTGATCGTAAGAAGGGGGTTGGAGTTCTGGTTGGTAAAGACAATCTGTTGATACGACAGTGGTGGCGACTAGTCAGGTGCTTGCATGTAGTATATGTGATGGACCTAAGGTTGACCTACACTCAGCTGAGGATGCTGTGGAGATGATGGATCTTTATATTCAGTAGGAGCGGTGTTAGCCGAGCTCACTAATTGTACAACATTGATTGTGCTTACAAGCAGCTCCAACTGCTTCGAAATTTTATACAACTTGTCCACGTGTTGGGTCCTCTGTTTGATCACGGACAATTTTTCCATGTCATGTGATCGCTTCTCGGTAGTATCTACTTTGGATAGGTGGCTCCCTATGATGTTGAGGTTGGAGCCCTCGTCCATGTCCGCTTCACTAGATGCCGCCATATCGACGGGCTTGTGGTGGATCTGCGACTGCCTTTGGTACATACAGGTAAGGATAGAGCATCCTCTCCCTCGACCATCTCTTCAAAGAGCTGCCAAATGATGTCCTCATGCTTGTTGAAGTGTGAGCTACCACATATGACATCTACTAGCTTCTAGTTTTCAGGAGTGAGGCCCTGAAGAAGTACTCGACCAGTTGGTTGATGAATCTCGTATTCATCATGCTAAAATTGGTTAATTAGGCTCCGTTCCCCAAAATTCACATGTATTTAATCATTAATAGAGCATCATTAGCATACATACATGTGTAAATAATATTTACATTTCATTATGCATAATTGCATTAAAAATTCCAAGTGTAAATTAGCCCAAAAAGCCGCTAACTTCTCAAATTTTAGTTTATTCATCCTAACTTCAATTAACACCAAACTACCGCCATTATGTAGATATTACTAAAATTATTAAATAAAAAATACAAAAAAATACTAACTCAAATAAGTGTCAAATAATCCCGAAGTCTAATTTCACATCTGACAGACTAAACACGTATCTCCCTCATACATTGTCCGATTTTGGTCTACTCACTTTTAAAGTATTCCATTTTAAAATACCTTCAAAACAAGACCAATTTCATAAAATTCGGAGCTCATATGTGAAAGTTGGGTTTTGGGCCTCTTTTGCGCATTTTGTCTTTTTGCTATTTTTGACCCAAGTTCTTATGTACATATTTAACCCTTTTAATTATATTTCTTCTTATTTGTGTCCTTTAATGAAAGTTTTATTAAGTGACACAAAAATCCAAATCCAGATTAACACTGAAATCAAAGAAACTGACTGAGTCCAAGTGTCCGTTGTGAGTCAGTACAAAAATCATGTATTTCATACTTCTATTTTATTTTCCTATTTTGTTATTTATTAAAAATCCAAAAAAATCAGACTAGTGTGTAATTAATTTTTTTGTATTTTATCAAAATTTTTTGTAATTTTTTTATCCTCTTTAAAACCATAAAAAATTACAAAACTCCAAAAAACCGGTTTTCTATACACATGGAAATCACCAAAAATATCACTTCGTACAAAGCCCTCTTTTGCTCCCAAGTCCTTCATAAGAGTTGTAGATCTCGTTGAGACGAACAACTTTTGTGAAGGAAATTTTTTGATCCAAGGTCTTCTTCTTTTTTTTTTCTATTTTTCTTTGTTTATAAATTTTGAAATTTTTTTTGGGTGACACGTGGCATCTCCTGACGTGCCACATGGCACCCCACTTTTTCTCACCTGATGCCCTCAGGGTCACGTGCCCAACACATAACCCTTTCTACTTGCTCTTGGTCGTTACCCATCTCCTGTAACCCCCGCCACCTCTTGCTTGTAACGCCGCCGCCCTCGACGGCCGTTACCGTCGTGCCCGCTCTCCTTCTCCGGCCGTTACGGAGTGACCCCTCGATGACCAACCAATGCCCACTCGCGCCTTCATATAATGCTCGTTGCACCTCCCTCGTTTTATTCATCCGCCATTGCTCCTGCTTGGCCGGTGACAGAGGCCAACACTACTCATCGCAGCGTGATCCGAAGGCTATCCTTCGTTGCAGCGCTTCCTGGCTCTGTAGAAGCTTCGAGGCCTCGCTCGCCGGCCATCTAAGGCAATCACCTAGAAGCGAGCTTATGCTCCTACAACTTCTGGCAAACACCCCCCCATTTTCCAACCTTCTTCCTGTTCGTAACTCCTCCACCTCCAGAACAACTCCGCCACCGCCCTCGACATCGATCACCTCCACCCGCCACGCTTCGCCCTGCCTCGGTCAGCCCTCGACGACCATCGTAGCTCTGCCTTGACCACACCGAAGCCTCCAAGCCTTGCTGTCACCTTCCAATCTTCACCTACGCATGCCCCACAGCAGGAGGACCGCTACACCGATGTCTCCTCCAGTCGCCCTCCGCCTCGCACGAGCCTCATCCTCCGCCCTCCGTGCGGAGGCGCCGCCAACGCCCCAGGCTTTGTCGGTCGTGTGTCGACCGACCAAAGCCCCAGTCGCCACCTCGCCTGTACCACCGCCTCCTTCGGCTGCCCGTGCCACCGTCTCCATCTGACGTTAGATCAAAGCATTAGACCTTGATCTAACGGCTCTTGAACCGCCGCATCACCACCTCCAATAGCCGTTGGATCGTGCTGTATCCTTTGATCTGACGGCCCATTGGCCGCCACATCAGCCAGACCAAGCCTAGGCCCAAGCTTAGAGGCTCAGGCACCCCGAGCCTCAGCTCCGGCTCCGAACCGTAGGCTTGCCATCCAAGCCTCTGCCTCGGAATCCCCGATCCTTAGCCTCGACCTCCTAGCCTAATTGACATCCGAGCCTACTGGTGCACGTACGACGCACGCCCGCGGTGGGAAAATTGTAGAAGGGCCCTCCATTATTTCAGAAATTACAAATATACCACCACCAGGGGTAAATTACATAGGGGCCCCTCCAACTTATCAAAATTTTAGATAAGCCCCTCCAGGGATCTCTTTGAAAAAAACTTTAGTTTATTTACATTTTAGTCCCTGCAATTTCATTTTAGCATATCTTTGTCATACGAACTCCATTTTTAGCATATAATATGTCATTTTGAAGCTATTTTCATGCTCTACCACTTAGCATAGTTTGTGGACAGATCCGAGGTTGTTTATTGATAATTATTGTTTGAGTATCTCTCTTGACTCTTGCAGTCTAATTTTAACATATTTGTGTTACATTTTCATTGAGAAATTAACGATATGTTTGTAGGGATTCTATTAAGGGTTTAAATTGAATTAATCTTCTTATAATTATTGTGGATTGTTATTCGAGGATTCGATAAATGCAGGGGATCAATTGAGGTCATATCTATTCCTCTTATATTTATTGACAACACAAATTGAAGAATCGATCCTTACAGGGGTGTGTTTATGAAGGATAGAAATTGATCTCTCATTATTTTACATGCAAATTTATTTAATTGAGGATTCAATTAGAGAGTAAAGATTTATCAATAGAATTGTTTGCCTTATCTCAGTAACTTGCAGGATTGTTCATAGAAATATTCACCCTCTTTCCTGCTTCTAGAGTTATTTTGATAAATATTTCCGGACGTGATCTCTTTCGATCTGTGATGTGAATTGAGGATTAATTGACTGTATTAATTGATGAGTTAAATCGTGAAAAGTCACATATCCTGAGCCGAATTAGTATCTCTGTTTATTTCCTTGTCATTGCATTTCTTCGCATTTGTTTTATATTTTCCCAACACAGAAATTAACCAAACATTAATTAATTATTTAATTTAATTTAAACCACGCAACTAAGAATCATCGTTCCCTGTGTTCGACCTTGGTAGACTTGCCAAGTTAAAAATACTCCCCAACATTCAAAGTTTGTGATTTTTGATCGACCGATTTTAGCCTCCTATACTACAATTATCAATTATTAAAGAGGCAGATTTTCGCGTTCATCACTGGTTCGACAGATGTCATGGTGGGGGCACTTCTCCTGTAAATCATGGAACCTCTCCCAGGATTCATGTATTAATTTGTGCGGTCCCTGGGAGAAACTATTGATCCGTGCTCGCATCTGATTCAGGTTACCCAATGGATAATACTTGTGGAGGAATGCCATCAATTCCTTCCTAGGTCATCACGACCTCCCCCATATGGTTGATCTAGTATAAAGCCTTATCCTGAAGTCTAAAGGGGAACACTGTCATCTTGATTATGCCCAACGTAATGTTGGGGTAGTAAGTGCTATGACAGATGCGGGAAAACTGCTGAAGATGGATATAAGCCTCATCATTTGTATTCTCGTGGAATGAGGGCAGAAGAGAAAGAAGCTATGGATTGAGCTCAAGATGTCTGTTGACTACAGGGATCTGTATGCACTCCGTCATCTGACTAGCGCCATGATTGTACGTTTCTTTGAGAGTAGGCTTGGTCATCTGACCAATGCCATGTTCTGATTGGGTTGTCCCTGATCCGGATGGTTAGGTCACTTTCCCTTCCCTTGAGGAGCCATCTCTGAATTAGACTCAAAGGATGTGATCTGCACGGGCTCCAGTATTAAAACTGCATAGAAAGATGTATCCCGTTTAGTATACAAATCTTTGGCACCAGGTGATGGATCTCCATTTCATCACTTTTATTCTGTCATTTTTGCCTTAAAAACCATAGCTAATGCATGTAAATAGCATTATTTTGTACATATTAACTTTCATTATTTATTCCGTTTATTGTATATAAAAAATTGTTTTAAATGCCAAAATTATAGAATAAAGGAAAGAAAAGAATAAAAAGCCAAAGGTATTTTATGACCCTAAACCCCTAGACCTAGACATCTTGATGACTGGGTCGGTCAGAAAAAAATAGGGGGAGATAAGGGCCAATAAATCCAATTAATTCTTTCTTTAATTTATCAATAAGTCCATTTTGGGATCTATTTTATTTTCTATTATGGGATTTTTACACCCATAACCCGGAGTAATTCCGCAATAACAACCATAACTCTGTATAATCATGAATGACATGAGCAACCCTGAGTAATGCTTAACTCTTACATGGCATAACCATGTGTTATGTTCCATTTGGTATACCCGTTATATGTGACGATTTCCGTTAAAAAGACAAATCTGCCCTTGATACTGATTTTTATTTGCAAAACATGCCATTATTCCCCTCTCTCCCCTGACCGAGCACTACCTCCTCCTCCCCTGCACGTCAGCGCCCCCCTCCGACCGTGACCACCTCTGCAGCCCCACCCTTCCGCTCGAAGCTGTTGCATCCCCCCGACCACCTCTACAGCCTAGCCTTCCGCTCGAAGCCGTCGTGACCTCTGCATGCCTCCTCCCCTTCCGCTCGAAGCCCCCAACCCCCTGCCACCCTCCTGCAAAGGCCCCGCCACCGCCCTGCAAATCCCCCACTCACGAACTCTGTGAAGCCTCCCCCCAAACCGCCAATCCCTTGCCCCTCATCGTCAATAGCCCCCCCCCCCCCCCCCCCCCCCCGAGCAAAACAACCTTCACCTTCCTTCTACTCTTACCCTGCAATGGCATCCACCATGGCCCTCTCCTCCCCCTCCCTCGCTGGTAAGGTTATCAAGCTCGCCCCTCCTCCTCCAATACCTTGGAGAGGGTCGTGTCACCATAAGGAAGGCCACCGCCAAGCCCAAGCCCGTCTCCTCTGCCAGCCCATGGTACAGCCCCGACCGCGTCAAGTATCTCGGACCCTTCTCTAGTGAGGCCCCGTCCTACCTCACTGGTGAGTTCCCCAGTGACAACGACTAGGCAGGGACATCGCCGGCCTCTCCGCTAACCCTGAGACCTTCGTCAAGAATCGCGAGCTCGAGGTCATCTACGCTAGGTGGGCCATGCTCGGCGCCCTCGACTACATCTTCCCTGAGCTGCTCGCCCACAACGACATTAAGTTTGACGAAGCTGTGTGGTTGAAGGCCGGTTCCCAGATCTTCAGCAAGGGCGGCCTCGACTACCTAGGTAACCCTAGCCTGATCCCCAGAGCATCTTGGCCATCTGGGCCACGCAGGACATCCTCACGGGAGCTGTCGAGGGATACCACATCGCTGGTAGACCCCTCGGAGAAATGGTCGATCCACTCTACCCCGGTGGCAACTTCGACCCGCTCGGCCTTGCCGACGACCTAGAGGCCCTCGTCGAGCTCAAGGTGAAGGAGCTCAAGAAGGGCAGGCTGGCCATGTTCTCAATGTTCGGCTTATTCATCCACATGCCATAGTCACCAGAAAGGGACCCCTAGAGAACCTCTCCGACCACCTCACCAACCCCATCAACAACAATGCCCTAGGCCTACGCCACCAACTTCGTCTAGGCAACTAGATTTGCTCGAATCCTCCGGCCAACCGTATTGTTAAACTGGTTAGCGATGTAAATTAATTAGCAAAACTGGAATGCATCTCTCCCTTGATCATTTTGAATGGAATGCACCTCCCCTGACAAAATAACGGCCATGGTGGATGCCATTATCTCTTCTTTCCCGTCCCTTCTTTAATAGGTACACAGTGGTTCTTTCCCTTCCCTCCTAGCCGTTAGATCATATATTGGTTAGATTAACTCACTCATATAGTTGAGTTAAAGTTTTAAACTAATGGAGGGTTATGAGTGTGAGACAGAGTGATAATCCGAGGTTTCTCATGTAATTCATGATTATACAGGGTTCTGATTGTTATTGCAAAATTACTTAAAGTTATGGGTGTAAAAATCCCTTCTATTATTCATACCTCAAATCAACAAATCTTGTACATGAAAGTTGTGGATAATAATACATAAACATATAAAATTGAGTTTACACCAAAATGATATATATTGTACAAATTATACTCAAAATAAAAAGCTAAAATCTAAACTTCCCAGACCCATATCTCCTAAATAAAAACTCAAAATGTATCAAAATCACATTTAATTGTCTATAACTTTTAGTAAGCTATTTAATGAAGTGGTTTCATATTTTTTGAGTTAAGGAGTGAAAGTTAGGTTTTGAACCCCCTATTGTATAGTATAAATGAATAAAATATTCAGTTTATTTATTCTTTATTAATTTTGCCATTTTATATTTTTATAATTTTTTAAATATTATTCATAATACATGTACATATTAAAACTATAATAAACCATAAAGAAAACACAAAAATAAAATAGCTTATATAAATTTATAGATGAAATATCTATACTTATATCTATAATTTATGCCCTTATTTATTTAAGTATACATAATAGATCAGAAAAATATAGTAAAAATATATTTAGGTAAATAAAAATAAGTTATAAATATATAAAATAAGATAATAAAATAATAAAATAAAAAATACAAAATTAAAATAAAAGACCCAAAACATAGATGAATATACCTATAAATTTACCTTTAATAATTAACTTGCAATAAATAGAACAAAAATTAAATAAAAATCATATTAAAATACTACATAAAATAATAAAGATTTTTTATTTTATACCCTAAAACTAATACAATCATTTACTATTTTTAATTAACTATTTTCAAATAAATCCGTCCTTTTTGTCATGTAGTGTTCGAGGTGGACCGATGAGGAGGCTGGGACTATTGACCTCAGTCGACAACCCCCTCTCTCTTCCTCGAGTCACCATAATGTTAAACCCCTAGATTTCACCCATTTTCCGCTGGCGTTCATGATGTTCTGGATAGGCGTGACACGCGATTCATGAAGATTAAACATCACTAATTCACGCCCTAGCTAAAGATCTAATCAACTCTCTTCAATTCGACCAGATGTCCTTGATCAATAAGCGCCGACCACCTTGCCTATAAATAAGAACTCCATCTTCTCAATCACACTCGGATGAGGAACCGACTTCGAGCTTTGCTCCGTGTTCTTGTGTATGTGTTGAAGTTCATGTGACAACTGAGAGCTTCCCCGTGCTTGGATTCAACGAAGCAAGCGCGAGGCGGTGATCCACGGTGGTTCTCCGACCACCCTTCTCCGTGCTTCATCGCAGGTATAAGAGTTGCACATTTTTAATTCCATTAGGTAGATTTAATTCATCTCTTTCATTTTCCGTAATTTCTTTCGAGTTTTAGTTAATGATCAGGGTTAGGTTAGTTTAGGTGTGTCGCTAGAGCTTCAGCCACTGTTTCACCACTCGTGACCTCTGGTCCTATTATCGAGTTCATCCCATCCCCTTTCCCATCATGTTCTCCATCTGCTCCATCATCTGGACCAACCTGTTCGTGATCCGATCAGTGAAATAGAAGCTCAACCTCTGCCTTACGCCGGATCTTTGCCATCCACCTCACCCATTGAGCATTACAGCTTCATTTGGGGCCGAGAACACTCGCCTCGAGCCATTGGATCTCTTCATGCAGGTGCCACGGCCAAAGGACCCCTCATGGGACACAATCGTACTTGGATGAGGATCCCCAGGTGCTCCAACTATGATCGTGCTCCAGGACCCCAACATTGGGTCTCGTTCCATTTTATTAGCACCAACCATTGCAGAAGATCTCCCCAATCGTGCAGAGCCAAGAGCCATTGCCAAAGACTATCGATGGAGGAGCTCTCTGATCGAAGGTCGGGGGAGGCCTTGTTCTTCCTAGTTCTTTGATAACAACAACTACCTTCCGATCTGGGGAGGAGCTCCAGATCCATCGCACACCATTGGATCTTGCAAGCCCTAATCACTCGATCTCGACTCGAGATCTAATCTCGAGCATCCACGGTCGAAGCACCATCAAGCGTGAAGAGTGTGACACGTGGCAGTTGAACCGATTAAAACTGCCCATCCTCGTGCCTATTGGGGTAAATTACAAATCTCACCCCCGCAATTTTTGAATTTATTTATTAATTCTGTAAATAATATATATATATATATAATAATAATAATAAATATGGATATTTTACATAAAGGCCCTTGGTGTTTATGGATATTACAATTAGGTCTAGTCCAGCTCAGCTCACGGGTCGTCCCACATGAGCTGGGCAAATTACATGCATACCCTCGCAAAGATTTGAATTTGTATTAGTCCATTTAATTTAAATATACGTTGTATATTTATAGGAAAATTGCACATGAACCCCTATCCTTAATTTTATTTGCAAATGTGCCCATCCCAATTCATGTACTTTTGGTGCTTGAATTTCATTTATTAAAGATAACATCCATGCTCTAAAAATTATGCAAAAATAGGGTTAGATGTCTTTCAGCATGTATTTTCATAATTTATTTTTATTTTGGCATTTTTGGCATTTTAACTATTTATTAAAAATCAAATAAGCATATTTTATCCTGTTTAACTTAGAAAATACCGAAAAATTGAAAAATGTTTTGAAAAGTTCCAAAAAATTATATGTTTCTTCTTATTATATTTTATAACTACAGACCAAAAGTCCCTAAAAATATAAAAAGAAAAACCCTAAAAAATTATAAATATCCAAAGTCTAGTAAAAAATATAAAATTCCCAAAAAAATCCAAAATATTTATTTTTGCTCATGAATTTTACCCTCTCCGTTATCTTCTCCAACGACTTGAATTCCATTATCACCTTTATCTCCTCCCCTCACCATATCTCTGTCTGAAATAACTTAAGCATTATCCCCATCTCTTCCAATTCCGACCAAATCTGGAAGCACATCCAACCCCACATTTATCTCCTCTTCAGACCCTAACGACCACCTTGCTCCTCCTTTATCCATTCACAATCGTTCCCTAATAGCCAATATCCCTAAACCCTCATGATGAACCCAATCCACAAATCGATGGCAACCAATCCCTCCCATCATACTATGCCTCTTCCTCCTACAAAACCCATCAGCATCTCCGATCAAAATCACCTGTCACCATCTTTGATAGAACAAGAGAGAGATCCAGAGGGATTAGACTGGTGACAGTAGCCCGTTCATCTTTAGTGACGACCATATCCAGGGCACAATCCATGGAGCTAGCCTCCGTGTTGCTGCTTACCAATGGCGAGTCGTAGCTGAGCTTCACCGTGGTTCAAGGCTACAATCAATGTGCCTCCGCATCTTCGATTACTAGGCGAACACTTATCCCCTTCCAGGTAATACCTCTCTACACTATCTCCTTCTTCCTTCTTCTGCATCTTCTTCGTTTCTTCTTGATCCCCCTATACTCCTCTGCTATTACCCCACCTCTTCTTCCTCAAAATTGAGCCATTTCGCCCACATCGGATCCACCTCATCTATCTCCCTGACCACTTCCATTCTACCCTCCAACACCTACAATCTCTGATCGACTGGATCGGAGCCTCTGCTCCTCCTCATGCACCACGATATAGTAGTAACCATCATTCTATCCCTTCTCTTTCGCATTTAATGCCTATGACCAAGCTTCACCATGCTTGAGACAACCATATCTTACAGGTCACTACTCCTGCATCTGGGCCTCTGTCGATCGCCCTACCGGTTGTGTGTCAACCATTGGAGGAATCCATCAGAAGCAAGAGGAGGAGGTCCATCAGAGGAAGAAGAACGCCAAAGAAGGGGGGAAAGTACAATCACTATTGATCGCCTCCCCCTTCCCCTAATCCAATGGCCACCCAAACCCCCAGAGCAAGACCCGAGCCTCGCGCTTCGGGTGAACCAAAATAAAGGTGGTCCTTCCACGAGGAGTTTAGGCCCTAAGCCTAGCACCATCACGTGGGACCTCACGTGGGTGGTCAATTTAAGCCCACCCCATCGTACTACTTGGAATTTACCTAGAAGACCATCCACGTGAATCCCATCACAAATCGCAGAGTATGCTCCTGACATTCCTGAAAGTTGCGCATACATCCTTACGTGAGCCAAATTATAGAGGATTTCCCTTTAGAGTTTGGACAATTACATGGATATCCCCATAAGGTCTAAATTGATAACTTTTAATTTGATTTATGCCCCCAGGATGATTTCTTCATATCTCGATCACTATTTATATAATTTTTATGATCGTGGTGTTGTTTTAAAGCTTATTTTATACTCTTTCACATGAGACACTTTATTATTCATTTGAAGGCATTAATTGACATTAATTAATTTAGGAAATTATTTAGTTACATCGAGCACATTTATTCTCTGATATTGATATTTATTTCTCAATAATTGTGAAAAATTAGAGACTTATTTTAGGGGAAATTAATCCGGGACTTAATTTACTTCAATTTATTAATTATTTCTAAAATAAATTAAGGGGGGGGCTATAGGATCGAATTGAGTGGTCCTACTTGTTCTTGCTTGATCTTGCAATTGTCATCATGCGTTCATAATTCATCATTTAAAATTCATTGAAAAATTGCATTTATTTATTTATTCTCCCACATTGCATGACATTATCTTTTTGTATTAAAATATTTTCAAAATTCATGCATCATACTTGTTTGATTTAGTTACATCTTTTAAATCTAAAACCCTAAAAATTACAAAATAAAAAAAGAACCATAAAAATTCTTCTCTGAAAACATAATAATCCGGGTTATTTA